>LPNX010685778.1:59345-92079 GCA_001517045.1 Pseudotsuga menziesii | reverse complement strand
ATATATATATATATATATATATATATATATTAAAAAACAATTTAAAAAAAATTATAATATATTATATTACAAAATCTATTATATATTATATTCATATTATTAATTTAAAAATTATGTTAAATTTGATATGGCCAATGCATAAATTAATGGTTGTGTCCGCTACACTTTTTAAATATATTTGACATTAATTAATAGTAGAGTTTTAATGTATTTATTTGGTATGTTGTATTAAAAAATAATATTACATTAAATAATTCAATTTAAAAAAAAAGTTATCTTATCCAAATCTAAGAATTTTAGTAATTCAATTTAAAAAAAAAGTTACCTTATCCAAATCTAAGAATTTTTAGACATTTCTAAATAAAACAATAATTTTATTTTTTATTTATAATTAATGTTGAGTTAGAAGTGCCTTGCTTTAGGTACATTGGGTTTTATAGTTGACCCAAATGTAAAAAGATAAAGTTTAATGAACCGTTCATTCAGTTCATTTGGCTGGCAAGTTCCTTTGGTAAGAAATGCATTCGATCTTCCTCGAGACCATGTCCGACATCCACCATAAGAGCTTTAAAAACATTTTCCATCCACCATAAGAGCTTTAAAAATATTGGTGTTATGGTAAATTTGATGCTAAAATATATATCAGGCTCCACTGGATATCTTTGTTGGATCCTCAGCCATTGAGAGCAAGAATGGGCGCGAATAAAAAATGGAAACCCTCAGCTAGATGCTTGGCACGAATAACAAATGGAAATCCTTTGATTTTAGAGTTTGTTTGGTGCGAATCGGATGGAAACCCTCAGATTCCATAGATAGATGTTCAATTTTTTTTCCAAATTATTCTATTTAAACATTCATTTTCCCTCTTAGAGAAGTTTACATTGAAGTGTGAATTTATCTGATTGATGCTTGATCACCATGGCAGGATCTGAGATTAAGTTGCACTGGCCAGGAGAGGCGTAGCCGGCATAGGGGATTGGTATTTCACTAAGCAAGGTGTCTACAATCAACTGTACAAATCGAAGAAGGCTCCACATATCCTACCACACTATGTACCCGACAAGATGGTCCTATAGGAAATTGCTTATCAAAGGGTAAATGGGATGGCAGCATTCTGAAAAAAGAAGAAAAGCGCATGGTTGGATTTTCCTGGCGGCACTTTTAATGCTTCTTGGTACTTGTTGTTGTATTATGGTTTTTGATGTTCTATTTCTATGTGCAAGCTTTGCAAATTTGGTTCAACTCGATAATTTGTGTTTTTAATTATGTTTTCTTTGACTTGTTATAGGTTTCTAACATATGAGAATTGTGTGCAAAGTTGGAGTTTGTAGAGAACTGACTTCACGAGAGGATCAAACTTATAGATCAAGGATTAAAATACAGTTCTACAGAACTTCCTCAATCGGAGGTAATTAAATATCATGCACCAGGTTATTATCTTCTGAATGTATGTTCCCCTTGGATTTTAAGGTTGGGTTGAAAGAGAGTTTGATATGCTGATTTGAGGCATAAATTTTGTGATGACACCCTGTGTGACAGCCAGCTAGAGAAGAAATGAGTACTAGCATCAAAAGGGATATCCTAAATAGCTTTACCTTTCCTTTAAGAAGGGAGAAAATCAAGTCACCCTACCTAGACAGTCATGGTAGAGATGACCTTGTATACAAAGGTTGACATGCAAGGTAGTGAAAATTCTTGAAATCAAGAAGTGAATAAGTTAACCTAGAGAAGATAAAGAAGAAAATCATTAAAACATAAGAAGAAAACACTCACTGAAGTGAATTCCATGCCAAGGATTAGGATTTTTGTGTCTTTTGTTACTTCTTCCTAAAAGCAAGCCAAGGGGAGATGCCTCTTGGTGGTGTAGGGTGGTTGTATTCATTTTAGACACCTTCAAATACTATATTAGATTCACGCCAAGAAATCGCTCTAATAGTAAACAGGAGTGTGTGGCTTTATGGGCATTGTTAAAGGTTTCCCTTAACAAGAACTTCATTCCACTGCAGCTTTTCGGGGATTCAAAAATGGTAATAGATTGGACAACCAAAAAAATTCAAATTTTCACTTCTCATTTGCAGCATCTTTCTCTCTACTGTTCGAGTTCTGGTGCAGTAATTCAAGTTCACTTCATTTGCACATGTTTATCAAGAGTTGAACTTGAAATTTGATGGGCTCTCAAAACTTGCTCTAGATTTGGAACCTATATTGATTGAGCTTCTAGAGATTAGGGAAAATGTTCCAAGGAAGTGAGATTTAATTTAAGCACATGTGCCACCAAATAAGATGTGCCCACAAAGGTTCACAGAAAACTGAAAATCCTAAACCTAAAAGAATCCTGAAAGATCCAGAAATTAATAAACACAAGGCCTGGCTAAGGAACCCAATCAACATTTTCCCATAGAATCAGCATATACTTTTAAATTATTAATCCCAAAATAATAATCCATGCTAGAAAGGCACCATAGATCCAATACCTCTTCTTTGGTGTTTGTACCATGGGGCCACAGTTTAATCTGAGTTTGGAGCAATGATCACTATTAATTCTAAGAACCACTCCAGTGACACAAAAGCCTCCTTGAGTAGATCCATTGGAAAAACCTGTAGCCTCTTATGTAGAAGGGACATCCATAAATTGCCTAATTTTAGGAGTCTTTACCTTTGCTTGATAATAATATTATACAATCCAATAGTCTGCATACCGATGGCATCAAGATTCATCTTCTTATCCTAAAAAATGATGGAATTCTAGGGTTTTCATTGACTCCCTGGTATAAATGCAGGTAAAGTATAGTGTTCTGTGCAATTTTGATACCAATGACAAAAACTTTGTTCAAAAGACAGACATCCCAAGGTCCATAAAATGTTTAGGAAAGACCAAATACAAATTAAAACATATTTAGTAACCTGATAGTTGAAAAAATTGTGTTTAACTGATTCTGAATCAGTATTGCACAAAGCAAATTTGTTTGGCCCAACCCAACCTCTAAGCAGAAGATTATCCCATGTTTTCAAAAAATTTCCAAATGATAAACATTAATACATTTTATTTTTGTTGGTACATGTCAGCTCCACATATTTCTATACCACTATCTAGGAACATGTTGATGAAATCCAGCTCAGGCCATGCATATAATATATCAGTGCAATCCATTTCATCATTTTCTGCATTTGTGGAAAATCTGTTGACAAGCTAATCATCATAGCTATTGATAACAAATTGAATATAACAACATTTTTCCTTGTTAATGTTAATGAAAGAGAGTACAATTCATTGCTTTTCAGACAATGCCACAAAGTGGCTAGTCCTATTAATTGTGGTTTAATATAGAAATTAAAAAAATAAATTAAAATTATAAAATTATAAATTAATATTAATATAAATTTGTAAATTTGTTATAAACAATTTCCTTGTTATGCAATAGTCCAATGAGGCCAGTTTATTTTACAAGGTGACATATTCCATGTGCTAGCAGAAATTTAGAAGTTTGTTGATTGTTGTGGATAAATATTTGAAACTGATTAGAATATGGTCATAGTTGAGGGTGGATAAACCCAAGCAAGTGGGATACATCCCATTTATGCATTTAGATTTTTTGTTTTTGTAAGATTGTTTTTCTATATTCTACTCATTGTTTTTTAATTTATGTTTTTTTCAGATACAAACATAGAAATGTAGCTATATTTAAAATATTCTACAAGATGCCTGATAGCTTTGAGGTATGCCTCGATATCTAAAAATTTATATTTTCCTTAGAATATCTCCCTAACTATTTCTTCTGCAAGTTGATTTTATCTTTTTGGGATTTTCTAGTATCTTTTAATTTTCATAATCTTGGTTGTTTGCAGGAATCTCGAACAAAAATAGATGGTGTAAGAAAGAATAAATATGTTTCCCACATAGATTTAAGTCTGGATATGGAACCAATCCATAAAAGAAATCAGAAAGTGGCTCCTAACATTGACTACAATGCATTAAGGGAATGTGGAGCTAAAAATCTGGATCTTTGGGTAAAGGGAGAACTCTATCCAGTTGACCTTGTCTCCAACTCCAATCCTGATTTCAAGAAAATAACATGACTATGCAGATTTGTATGCCATGGAAAAATTGGTCTTCTAGGATATTGTAAAAATTTAGAAGGTAACCACATTTCCCTTGAACAGAAATTACAAGATCTCAGTGTCAAATTACATCATCTCAATCAGTCATATATGGTTGTTTATTGTGAAAACATGAGATTGAACCAAACAATAATAGTATTGAATCAAAGACATGTGAATGCATTTCTTTAAGAGAAATCCAACTTAGCAAAATAAATTCAGAATTTGAAAATTGATCTCCGTCGTCTCCAAAAGAGACACTCTAGGTTAAAGGAAAAAAAAATTGGTTGAGGATGGATTAGACCAAAAAAATTGAAACTGATATCATGTTTGAAAAGGGGGGGAGGTGGCTATAGAAAAAGAGTGTTTGGGGTGAGGTCCATGTTAGATGAAAATTGCCCTAATTTTGTGGATTTGTGCAAAAAAGTGTTAAAGAAAAGTAACATGGAAGCAATGCTCAAACAACCCGAATTTCATGCTTTGAGGAAAGAAGTAGTTAATCAATTCATTGCAAATTTAAGAATTGATGTAAAGGATGTTCAAGGATTTTGTGATGATAGAGCGATCAGCAGGGAAGCATATGCAAGTATTTTCAAAGTTCTGAGAGAGGGAATGTTAAATGTTGGTATTAAAAAAACTGTGGTTCCTCGCCCTTTCCATGTGAATAAAGAGCGTGCACTATGACAAAAAAAATGTTGATTCATTGGGAAATGCATATCACTTAGAAGCAATGCATGAAGTTGCAAGTAAGAATAAAAAGAAAGTACCAAGTGAAATTATTCCATTAATTAGAAACAATAACATGTGGTATGACCTAGAACGAGTATTACAACTGATGGTGAGGTACTACGGCATATCTACTGAGGAGGGATGTGGAAAATTGGTTGTTGTCCTAAAATTGGATGAGATGGAGTTAGTCAACATGGAAAAATATGAAAGAGTTTCAATCACACTAATGAATCGTGCATTAGATCCAAGCCTTGATAAGACAAGTGATAAATATTTTCAAGTTCAATATGAAGAACACCTTTTTTGGTTGGGCATTTTCCGTGTCAACAAGGAGTCCCATGAGTCCTTAAAATTTGTTTTCATCAAAAAAAATTTACCATCAATTATGTCTTCACATGCTGCAGGGGAAAATTTATACGTGGAAGGATACGGTTCATATTTTATGGAATGTCACCTTGCAGCGGATTTAAAAACTCTCAAGTGTATGTACAATGTTTCTCATGGTGCAAATGCAATGTATAGTTGCTTATATTGCATGCATAAAAAACAAAAATATAGAAGTTGGAAAGGTGGTATTTTGAGCTGTCTACAAAACCTTCCTCCTGATCGTGATGAACTTGATCCAAATATAGACACAGTGCTTCCTATACCATTGATTAGGGTGCACATGTGCACTTTGCATGTGTTTGTAAGAATTGTTGACAATATGGTATATTTATCTATTATGTTTGCATGGAATAAATATCCACAAACTCAAAGTAAAAAGTCAATTGAGGCAATTGAATGTGTTCTTTCAAAAGTAGGCTTGCATGATGGACATGTAAAAATTGAAACAGATATTAAGAGGTCAGGCACATGAGTTAATATTCCAACAAAGCCATCAATATCAGGTGTCAAGGCACGTCGTTTTCTTGAAAAGAAATGTGGACATGAATGTTGGGGATTGTATGAACAATTAATTGATGCATAAGATGATCGCACTAGTGGAGGGCGTGAATCAGGTAGAAAGAAGAAATGTGCTTGGAGGTCACTTTCATCTCTTTTTCTGTTGATGGAAAAAGACAAATTTATGGAAGGTGATGCAATAACCTTTCAAGAATTTGTTACAGACTTCATAAAAGCAATGAAAGAAGCTTGGGGAGACAACCATATGATACATTATATGGTATGCATACAAATTTTCATCCCACAAGAACTTTACTTACTAATTTACATATTTTATTATAAATTTACTACATTTGGTACATTGTTTTGGTATTATAAGATAAATTGATGATGCAGCATCAATTATTTGCACACATGCCATGGTTTGCAACAAAATATGGAAGCTTGGGAATTTGGGGTACACAGGGTATGGAGAAATCACATAAGCTAGCTCATACTATGTACCATAGATGCACACAAAAAGGAGGGTCTTCCAATCAATCAAATGTTCTTTTGCAAATGGGTCAAGCATTTTACAGGCATAAAATGGATGGATTTAAGAAGAAAAAACACCTTCCAGAAACAAATAAGCTTCGTAGAATGATAAGACAAGCAAATCCATGTAGGAAACGTAAGAGATTTGATGTTTCTGAAGGTGGAGTTGGGACAAGTTCAGGGTATGCAATCTACATTTTAACTTTTTACCTTCTTAATTTAATAATTTATTGTTTTTAAAGGCTCATTATCATTTTTTTCTTCTGTAGGTGTGACCCTCTATCAATGGGACCTTCCTCAATCCATTTAAGCTTCCTATAACTGTATTATCTTTCAGTGACATCTGGAATTGTATTGGCTTCATCATAATACAAATTTTGGTCCAAAATGTCTCATATAAAGTTGTGTAGAGGTGGTGTCAGAATGAAAAAATAATCGCTATACAAATTTTGATCTCAATATATCATAGAAAGTCTCGTATACAGTGATAACAAATTTTGGTCTCAATGTCTCATAAAAATTTTTGTATAATTTTTTTTATGTGTGTTGTTGATCCTCATCATGGCCGTTATCTAATAGCCTCTGCCATGTTCAAAGGAAGGATGATCACCAAGGAGGTAGATGAGCAGACTGTATGGTAACTTTTTTTTTTAATTACTCTTCTAAATGAAAGTCTGAAACATAATTTATGGTGTAGGAAATCCAATTATAGGCTACCTAATTGAGATGTTAAATGAAATCTAAACTTCCTAATTCTTGGGTGGCTCCACCTCATGTAAAAGTGCAGCTAGCCTCTTGGGCACATCATGACATGAAGGAAAATATGAAGTTAATGGTGACAATTTTGAATTCTATCATCATCCATTCATTGAAGATATGGATCCTCCTCATGCAACTTCAAATTGAAGACTATACTTTCTGCAGTTTCTACACATTTTCTACCAGAAAAGTTTTGTAGCCTACAACAACCTTAACACATAATTGTTTTGGCAGTTTCAACACTATTTCTTGAGATCTATCTATAGGATATATGCGCTGCAATGATGTATATCTCTTTTGTAATATGAGTTCCCTACATGAAATACATGATATACATGTAATATGCAGAATGTAACTTTATTTTTTTTAATAAAATTAATCCTTTTTTCCAAGGATGAATAACTTTACATCTAAGTGCATTTTTTTTGGGTACAATCAATTCCATCCATACTAGTGAAGCTACCTTTTCATAAGTGTAGTTGTTTTCTCTATATGCTTTCGTAACATGCCTGAATTGGTGGAAAAATTGTTTCTATTATGTCAATGTTGCATCCATAACTCTAGGACGGTCATATTATGTCTTGAATTTTTTGTTTATGTATTATTAGTGTTTTATTTTTATGATGTATTTGATGACTGGGCCATGCTGCGGCAAGGTGACATTGGTCGGTCACCTCAATTAAGGGTGTAGTTATATGTTTGTCAATTGTAAACATATATGTTTTCTACCATGTACAATCTTCACATGCAAATAAAAGGGAATTTTCCAATATCAAAAGCAATTGTTTCGAATGCATACAATGGACACTATTTAACACAATGCAATGCCAACATGAACACCAACTCTATCAATCTTCAGGAATTGTTGAACCTAGTTCACAAGGATAAAAAGGAAATAAACAAAGAATCACAATACATGACCATTTGGCATATAGTTAGGTGGGAGTTTGCACAATATTCACTTTTAACCATGTCTATTTAATGGAATTTGACAATGGACATACTAGGAATCAAAACTAGGATGTGTAGGGGTTATGGTGAAGTGAAAAGAATTCCATGTGTGCTTGTTGTTGATCACTTCTCTTAAATAGTGTATTTTATATCTTTTAATAAACATGAATATGGCTCCCACATTCCTATGATTTTCTTCAAAATGATGATTCGGTTATATGGATTTCCTCTATGACCTCTGATAGGGACTCCCAATTCTCAACTCATTTTTAGAAAACAGTAAGGAGAAAGGAGGCTAGGTTATGGAGTGTTTATCTCAACCTCAAAGGGATTTATAATTCATTGGCCTTCCTTTCTAATAATTTGGTCATTATAGCCCATCTTCTTAATTTTTTTTGCCAACTCTTTTTATGCTTCTCAAAGGAACCAAAATACACACTTAATGTTTCATGTTGAGAAGAGATTGTTCATGAGGTGATTTATATAATTACCTTTGTCACACTTTGGGCATCTTGCAAAAAGTTAGAAGGTTTTGTTTCCCTTTGTAATTATTCCATTGCTTCTTAAAGTTTAGCCAAAGCTTCCATTTTCATTGTGAGTTATTTTTATGGTCTTTCCAAAATAAGAAAAACGCAGCTCTCTTTCTATTCATACCTATGAAGATCAAAATATCCCACTTGCATGAACTATATTATACAATTTTCCATAGTTACCATGGCACTAGTGAGGAATTCTGGTTGACTATTCAACTTCTCCAAGTGTTGTACTTGCAATTTCAATGCTTTCTTCTCCTATAAAAGTTCCTTAAAGACCAATGCTTTCTTCTCCTATAAAAGTGCCGACATCTTTGAGCTTTCTGCTTAGATCTTTGCATTACATGAAGCTTTATCCATGATGGATATTTTGTAATTCTTCCCAAGGCCTCATACTAATTTTATCCATAATTACTACAAACATATAATATTGAAAAATTATTCACACATATCTTCTACTTCCTATGTCAATATTATTCAATGTTTAAATACTGGACTTAACATAAGCCTAAAGCTTGGATGAATGTTACACCAAATTTTCAATTTACATCCATAAATACTAGGTTTACTGTGCACAATACTTTACTTTTTGCTACTACAAAGTCATGCTACTATAACACAACACAAAAGATAGGTACTCTCACTGCAAAGTTTATTTTACATCACCTAAGTGTTTGATTGACAAACACCTATGATATGAAGTGATGAAAGAAATCAATAATGAAATCCACATTTAGCAACGCATTAAATCTCATAGATTTATGAGAGAGAAACCCATAATGGCGAAACTCCAACAAAGAAAGATCTCAACTTTCTTAATTAACTTCTAATTATAGATATTATAGTGTTAAACCTCTCTTGAAGTTTAAACATTACTGCAACTCCTCTTTTCAAGAATATATTATAGCTCCTTAGAGCTTTGATGGTTTGATTCAAGAACTAGGACAACGACCTTGTGCAGCATATCCATGGATAGGGTTTCCATGAGTTTTTTGAACCATTAAATTTTCTATCGTTACCTCTCTCTATTCTTGAATCAACACATGATTTCCCTCCCTTTGTTCAGAAATTGTCCCCTCAGTTATAACTTCTCTGTAGTCTGTGTTGTGGACTCTGAAATAGTTCCACTGTATATATATTATTGAAGCATCTCCTTAATATTGAAACAAAAAAAACTAGAGAAACAAAGATGTGTGAACTAGGTAAATCATGTAGCTCAGGCGACCAGGAAAAATAGTATCTCAAGCTCTTCTTAATTTCAATCTCAATGTTGCTGATGATGGTTTGATACAAGAAGAGACAACATTTCATGTAACACTTCTAGTGCATAATTCATTTCCTGTCACCCAAGAAAATATACACTCAATAATTAAAATTTATGGTAGGGAAGGAAAAGTGAGCTCAAATTAAATTTGAACAAACACGAAATATGAATGTGTTTAAAATATTTTTTTGCATGGCACTCAAATGGCATAAGTTGGAGATAAAGGTGGACCGGCTTGAATCAGAGATTGGTATAAGGTTAGAATTGCTCATGTAGATTGAAACATCCAAACAACTAATTTGGCTAATTTTCAGCAATCCTACTCTTCCTTTACAGTTTCACAACCCTCTGTACAATTACTCATATATAATACATGCCATTGAAGCACCATTTTTTTTCCTCAATCAAACTATTGTTTTTTCTGGTCTTTAGGTTTGTTTGTGATAGAGATGTTAAAGGTCATTTTAGGTTATTTTGCATGCTACTCCTCTGAAAGGAGAGAGTGCTTACAACATTTATATCCTCGCATTTGGAACTTTATCTTCTGGTGCTATAATATTTCCTTAGTCATGGTTATGATTTGTAAAAAAGTATCGGACATGCCTTAAGTGCAGATAGCTAGATAGCTAGTTGCTTAAAAGATTGAAACAAAATATTTGGTTGTGCTAGATTGTTTGACCTTGGTTAGATGCCCTAAATAATGAGTCTTTACTTCAAAATGTCCATAGAGATTTAAAACAAATTGTGTCCAAGCAACATAACCCCTGTTGGATTTCTTGTGCCATCACTACCATTTTCAATGTTCAAGATCTAAACTTATAAGACAACTACATGAAGTTTCAACATATCAACATATAATCAATTACTTGACCTCTTCTTACATCTCCTTCAATATTGGACTTATTAGAATCTATTTACATAACGTATCGACATGATGACTGTGTTAAAGGTGTCAAAATGAGCCCATTGGAAGACAACCAAGATGCATGCATTCTTAAGGAAGCTGATGATAATATAGCAGCTGGCCATTTGGGTGTTTATTACTGTGACTCCATATTTCTGCAGGAAAATGAGGAATCAAATTAAATGTATGATACTAGTGTCTCTTGGCCTTGTTATATGATCAAGTATGAGAAGACAGATGAAGATAATTGTTCAAAGTATGAAAGGTTGCTAACAAGTCTGACGACACCACCACTAGAATCGCAATCAAGAGCAGTTGAGGAGGTCAGGTGTCTGTCAGAGGATGATGAAAAAGATTGCTATAACATTGGTGTTAGGGGACTTATCCCTCCTCTACTGAGTTTCTTGCAATATGCAATTGATTCCTATGATACCAAGGCACAAAATAATGGAGCTATGGTACTTTTGAGTGCTGCCAAAGTTGACAGGAACAAGCAAAGCTAGATTTGTTAATTCTAGGGTAGTTCCTCTTCTTTTGGGACTCCTCAAATTACATAAGCATTACAGGAATTTGGAAGTGGTCCAATATGTTATGTGTGGAATCTGTATCCAATCTGGTTCATATTTTTGGTGTCAGCAAACTTAGAGATAAATGCATTACAATTTTGAATAACCTGACTGGTAATGAAGAGGGAAGAGCAGTAATTTCTAAAACAAAAGACTGTGTTCTGACTAGTAAATATAATGGCCATTTTATGAGATTTTCATTTTTATAATGAACTTCATATGTAGGGGGTCGACATAGGAGGCTATGTGACTCTGGGGGGTGTATACAGAGAGGACAATTGAGGGAGCCAGAAATGAATTCAATCCCGAGAACATGCTTTCTTTCGCTATGGCTATATCACCATGGAGTGCAAAAGAAATTACAGTGATTGTTCTGGAAATGGAAGTGAACATGGACATCGACGCCTCACCCATAAAATGTTTTGAAATCATTGGGGACAATCCCATGGCCATTTAGACAGTTTTAGAGATGGATGATCTCAATTCAAACTGCACCCTATGCCAAATGACCAATATGATTCTCTGTTGATTATGCCAAACCAAAAAGAAATCCCAGTATGAACGATTGCAAAATGTGTAGGCTAGATTTTGTGGATATATTAGAGATTCTCACGATATCACTGCGTAACTGGTTACATGGTGGAGACTCAACAGCCGTTGGATTATCAAATCAACGGTTGTGATTTGTTCTGTTTGAGATTTAGTCCCACATTGGTTACGCGGAAGATTATGTATAGGTTTATATATGCCAAATTATCTCATTATTATCTATGTGGAGAGAAAAGGTATGGTGGGGGCTCTGGGTGTTTGGAATCCATTAGAACCTCACCAGCCCGGAGCCCGAGATGACCTAACAGGCCCCCTACCTTTTGGTACATGTGGCAAACAATGAATGGCAGGACGTGGTAGACAGTTGATGATTTGACAGGACGTGGCAGACTGTTGATGACTTGGCAGGACATGGCAAACTATTGATGGTATTACAATAGAGCTTGGAGATGATAGGGCAAGACATGGCAGCACGACTAGTGTTGACATGGAGGCATGCAGTCACAAGAATGATGATACTATGTTGAGTAGCAGATACTGTGCTGAGTGGCAGGGAGGGGNGGGCAAGACATGGCAGCACGACTAGTGTTGACATGGAGGCATGCAGTCACAAGAATGATGATACTATGTTGAGTAGCAGATACTGTGCTGAGTGGCAGGGAGGTGTTGCGATGGCAGACCATGAAGATGAGATGGCATAAGATGTCGCTTCATGTAGAGAGACTACAGTATAAACATATGCTTTCTCATGTAGAGACACTATAGGTATAGGATATCCATGAAGCTAAGATGGCATAAGATGTCGCTTCATGCAGAGAGACTATAGTATAAACATATATGCCTTCTCATGCAGAGAGACTATAGATATAGGAGATACTATAATATAAATATTCTTAGTATCTCCTTTTTTATTCAATCTACCAAATGTGCATTTTCCCTAGCTTATTAGCCTTTGTTGGACAATTGTTCTTGTTAACAATATGAGCCTCATTATCATTTTGCACCAATTTCTATTGTTATTGAAATTCAAAAAAATAGAATCCTAGTCTTTCCCTGAAAAATTGGAAACGTGTTTCAACCAAAGGTTATCTTTCTATTTTAATATCTTAATATCTTAATAAGTTGTGGGTGTTTACCCTTGTCACCCACTTCATTTTGTTTCTTAATCACTTTGAATATTGTGGACTCCAAAGGAATTTTTTCATTTGTACTCTTGCAAAGACTTAGTATATTTGAATATATAGTAAAATTCATGGTTGTATAATTATTATAGGCACATTACAAACAACCGCAACATGCTGTTCTCAATGGTCTAGGAAGCAATGCAATATTCATAGCTTTCTAAAATAAATATTGCCAATGCACATTACAAACAACCGCAACATGCTCTTCTCAATGGTCTAGGAAGCAATACAATCTTCATAGTTTTTTAAAATAAATATTGCCAATGAAGTTAGTAAGTGTTATGTATTTTGTGGTAAAATTACAAATTAGTTGAAAATTTTCTATTAGACTATATAAAGTCTCATTTTGCATGTTACTTGACACAACTAAATAGATATGAGATCAATGTTTATAAATTATGTTCCATAACTATTTTCACTTTTCAATGTTTGTATTTATAATATATAATCCGAGTCTTTCCCTGCAAAATTGGATACGTGTTTCAACCAAAGGTTATTGTTCTATTTTAATATCTTAAGAAGTATAAACATATCTGTGTTAGGGACTATAGTATGTGTTAGGTAGTAGTGTTGAAAACTCATTCTAAGTAGGTCAACTTAATAGAGCACCGAGTTGCATTGTATCTTTGTTTCCATGATTCCCGTATTAACTACTTCATAAATTTCATTTTAATATTAAACATTATATATTAATTGTGGTTTAGTTAATGATGTTTCATTCATGATTCAATTTTAGAATGTGCAACTATAAACATGAAGTGTGATGTGGAGACATAAGAAGACTACAAATCTTATTAGTCCATGCCTTCTCATGCAAAGAGACTATAGTATAAACATATTTGTGTTAGGGACTATAGTATGTGTTAGGTAGTAGTGTTGAAATCTCATTCGAAGCAGGTCAACTTAATAGAGCACCGAGCGTTGCATTGTATCTTTGTTTCCATGATTCCCATATTAACTACTTCATAAATTTCAATTTAATATTAAACATTATATATTAATTGTAGTTTAGTTAATGATGTTTCATTCATGATTCAATTTAGAATGTGCAATTGTAAACATGAAGTGTGATGTGGAGACATAAGAATACTACAAATATTATTAGTCCATGCCTTCTCATGCAGAAAGACTATAGTATAAACATATATGTGTTAGGGACTATAGTATGTATTAGGTAGTAGTGTTGAAAGTTCATTTGAAGCAGGTCAACTTAATAGAGCACCGAGCGTTGCATTGTATCTTTGTTTCCATGATTCTTAGGCACAAAATAATGGAGCTATGGTACTTTTGAGTGCTGCTAAAGTTGACAGGAACAAGAAAAGCTATCTTTGTTCATTCTGGGGTAGTTCCTCTTCTTTTGGGACTCCTCAAATTACATGAGCATTGTAGGCATTTGGAAGTGGTCCAATATGTTATTTGTGGCATCTGTATCCAATCTGGTTCATCTTTTTGGTGTCAGCAAACTAAGAGATAAATGCATTACACTTTTGAATAACCTGACTGATACTGAAGAGGGAAGAGCAGTAATTTCTGAAACAAAAGACTGTGTTCCGACCAGTAAATATAATGGCCATTTTTTGAGATTTTCATTTTTATAATGAACTTCATATGCAGGGGGTCGCTATTGGTTAGTGGGAAGAAGATTCACATCTATTTTATCAGTGAACATGTACTCTACTTCACATTCAACTATTGTAGGAGTTCATAGCTGTTGGGTTTTAGTGTCCACAACATACAAGGACAAGTTGTTGGCTTCATATTCCATCTACATACCACCGTACACACTCAGGAGCATTTATGTCAAGTAAAGGAGCAAGAGAAATATTTGAGATAGTGCATTTGTTAAGTACTTTGGAATAGCCAAGAATTTGCAGCTTTGATATACCTTTAGAAGTTACAAACCTAAGCAACATGAAGCACAAGCTTCAACACAATTGTTCGTCCCTTTTCCTGCACAACACACACACACACACAACAAAACGAGTAATATTATTTGTATTAAATTTTTTTAGGATTATTAGCCAGAAATTTACATATAAGAGATTGTTAAAAAACTCTTTGCTTTAGCGTTACATCACAAAAATTCTCCTCAAAATACATCCATAATGCTCTTCATACTATCTTCACAAAAAAATTACTGCTATATATCCGAATGTATTGTCTTAACAAAAAAGTGCAAGGAAAATACATTAAAACATCAAAAGCTAGGAGAAAACATGACCACTATGGCCTTCTTCCATTTGTTTCTCTTTTTTACAAGGTCCCTTAAAGATAGAAGTTTCCATAATAGCTAAGGTATGTTGCTAAATTGTGTCTTCCTCCACCAACTTTGAACCCATAGAGTGGGCTATTTGAGACTATATGCCCTAGGATAAACCGAGGATGATGTTGAAGTGCATATTTGTGTCACTAATTAGCTTATTGATTTTATCCACTTGCTCTTTCACTTTACTCTCAAGATCCTCTCGTCTAGTATCTTGTTGTGCAATTTATACATCAATTTACCCTCTCATACCATTCATTTGAGTGTTCAAATTATGCATCATATTATTTATTCCACAAATTTTTCTTAGACCAATGTTATCGAAACTGGACCTTCATTGAACTGGAAAAGCCCAAAATGTGAACCGGACTGAAACCGGCAAAAAACCGGGTAAAAAACCGGCTGACTAAAAAATACATAAAATATTCATATTTTGTAAAAAAACATAAATATTCATGTGCATACATATGAATCCAAACCATTAATACACAAATAGTGTTAGGATAGGATTAGGGTTAGGTTAGAAGCATAGGTTAGGTTTTAGTTTGTGTTTTTTTTAAAAATTTGAATTCCATGAGTCCCCATTAGATGCTAATAGGTAAGTATATTTTATTCCTACATTACATGCTAGGGTGCTTAAATATTGAAAATTCAATAATTGTGAGGGTTGTGATTGTGTACTCAGTATCTAAGATACAGATGGTATAAATCAAAGGGATGGAGAGTAGGTGATTATGTTTGTACAAACACACCAAACTCGTAAATATCTCAAACTCCACTTACACATCTTTCATCAATAAATTGTCGTTGGGATGGAAAAGGAAACTGGTTAGCAGATAGCTCATGTCTTTTTGGATGAAAAAATTGTTGCAACAAAAGACTTGATTCCATTGAATTGATTTTCTTGCATATAGAATGATTTTGTGGCTAGTCACTAGGAGTGATTCCTAATACCTTCTTGTGTTAACATGAGTTGATCAATTCTAATTCCACCAAAAGGAATGTGACTCTGAGCATAGCTAACATCATACATTGGTAATAACCGATCGAGGCTTGTTTGGTGAGACTATCGTTAGTGTTCCAATTGCATATGATGTTAAGGTTTTTGTTGATGGGGTTGTAGACTGGAATCTATCATCAAGAAGAGATGTGTGACTACACTCATTTGCAAGAATCCCTTAACTAGGAGGAAAAAAACTCGTATGAAGCTTAGAGTGCAAAAACTCTAAGAACATAAACGTTAATCCCACAAGATGAGGTGGCAAAAGGCAGGCCCTAGGAAACTGAGTGCAAATGACACATCAACTTCCACATATGAGTTCCAAGAATTTAAACACAACCCATTGGGGAAATATCAATTAATCATATTTTATGCTAACATGTAATTGTCAGCTAGGTTTAGGCTGAAAATATGCTCTTTAGGGCCCAAAAAACGAGTCGAAAGTTCAGGACCAGAAAATTGCCCAAAATCAAAGTTGTTTCTGAGATGGCCCAGATCAGTCACCTGGTTTACATATGAGCATAGAAATATCACAAAACAGACCATGATAAATGATGATATATGAAATTCAACAAAAATAATATAAGACCGCTCTAAATGGTTTGCAAGGTTTAACTTGTTGTTTTCAAGACAGTTACAATGGGTTTTGTTCAAAAACACTGGTTGAAACCCTCAATTATATTCATACCAAGATAAAACATTTAAGGTCCTTCAATGATGGGAAAATGGCTTTCAAAGAGTGTCAAAAAATTATGATTTGGTCAAGTATTAAAATTTGGCTCCTAATCCAACAGATACAATTCATTTCTATACCAAGGCCTCGACATTTGTACACAAATTATGACCTTCTAGAAACAAGTAGTTTTTTGATATATTATATGTTCCTACACAAAAATTATAATTCTCCACCTCCAACAGCAGTATCTTATCAATTTGCATTCTACACGGTAAGCCACTGAGTGTTGATCTTGTGCACTGTCTTGGAATTATCAATAGCCTTTGCAGTTCCTTTCGAATGGGAAAGTAAATTTTCATGGATGTTAAATATCATCCATGTCAGTTAATTTTCCACTGCTAGATCTCACGAATGTAATATCCCCACTTGGATTAATTGCCCTTACCAGTAGGTTTGTGATGGGAAGATTGTCAGGTATTTGGGTGCTCCCTTTGGTGCCAACATTTCTTTAATAGGCCAGTTTGTATCTATAAGGCAAGCCGACTTCACAAGGCTCTTCATGCATCACATCCATAAGAGAGATACTCAACAGAAGATGGGATACTAAGACTCATCTCTGCAAAAGACAATTACAAATTTAATATCAATAGGTTGTGCATTTGGTGCTACAAAAGGCTAGCACCTACCATCTTTAGCAAAATATTTGTGTGTCACGTCCATTTAGAGAGATACCCAACAGGTGGAATGTGAGAATTCCAAACCCTTATCCCTACATAAGACACTTACAAACTGAATAGAAATACCCCTAGCCCATCTGGAGGCATTGAATTTGGTGCTATACCAAGCTCGCTTAGATCTATAAGGCATGCCAGCTTTACCAGGATAATCATGTGTCACATCCATTCATAGGGATACTCAACAGATGGTGGGATGAGGACAAAGAAAAGAAATAGAATGTGCATGTTAAAAAAATTTGGAAGCACTTTCAGTTCATGGTCTTTGCATGGTCAGTGGTTTATCAAGACTTACCCTCTAAGGCCACACCAATGTATGGAGTCTAGACTATAACACTGAGATCATTCAACACATTTTTTGGAAGTGCATACATTCCAGAACATGTTGGGATCTAATTTGGACCTCATGGAAGCATGTTCTCTACAAACATTTTATGTGCAGAGGTGCACTGTAGGAAATTGTGATGCAATTGCCCCAACTCACTTTCAAGATGTCCTGCGTTGTATCAGAATAGTTTTCCTGTACTCCATCTAGATGATGCACAACAATGCAGCTTTCATTGGGGCCCAATTTTCTTTAGAACCCTTTCATAAGATGTTCTATGTTGATTTTAAGAGCGAGATTATAGCCAAGGGTGTTCTTCTTAGAAGGGATTATAAATATTGAGATTCTAAAGCTCGATCCATCTTAAGGACCTTTTCATTGTCCTATTTGTTTCTTATTATTATAAGCAACATTTATTTAAAAAAAAATGATGACCCTACACTTATCTAGAATCCATGTTCTAAAATGGATTTTGAGGACACGCATTGATTGAATAGGCTCCTATATTTAGTCTTAATGGTCCCAAGGAATTCTCCACTATTTCTTTTAGTTTGAGCACAATGTAAAAGAATTTCCTACATTGAATGTACATTTCACTTAATTGTAAATTTTAAAAAATCATCTCTTATTCATCCTTAAACTTTTCTTCTTTCCATAGCCTAAGAATATGCCATGATTCATATTTTTCTATATAATGTATACCATATGAATTAACTAAATCATGATAAGTACTCCTTTCATTATGAATACAGAGCAGCTGATACACACACTGAACATATTATTAAATGATTTAAATAAGAAAAAGGTTCAAATAGAGAACAAAACATCTTACCCAGCTGATCAAGGTTCAACAAACCATCCATTTCATATCTTCCTCTTGAATTCTCAAACTACTTGAGATCTACAGTCAACAAGAATGTTGTTGAAAGTTGATTTCCAAATACTGTGAGTGAATCGAGCAATGGTAAGATTGAAGAATCAAATTTTAAGCTTTATGGAGATTTAACTGACAAAAATATTACATTCGTGAGATCAAGTAGTGGAAAATTAACTGACATGTTTGATATTTAACATCCATGAAAAATTAATTGCCCATTCGAAAGGAACTACAAAGGATATTGATAATTCCAAGACAGTGCACAAGATCAGTACTCTATGGCTTACCCTGTAGAATGTAAATTGATACTTGTGTGGTGAAATTTAGGAATGAAGAGATCCAAACATTTCCCCTAAAAATGCCGCATGAAACTGAAATGGAAGGGAAAGGTCCTTTGGGAAGCAACAAGGCATGGATTCCAACCTTTTGATATGCAAATTTATGGGCCTCTGATGTATTGAAAAATCCCTCACTTGCTGGATCTCAACAAATTGGAAGCCAAAGGTAGAGCTAATGGTTTCACTCCTTGGTAGAGAATACTTCCTAGTTATCCTAGCATCCACAAGCAAAATGTAGTGAATTTTCAACTAAGGGCCATGCCTCTTGAATCAAGCAGGGTTATTTTCAAAGTACTCCCTGGAACTGTACTTGTCTCTATTTCTAAATTCAAATTGCTATAAATCCTTGAATTCCATGTCATCTTCTCTGTGTTGGATCCTCAAGACCACTAAATAACTTTGATTGACTTGAAACCAAATTAAACTATGGAAAAAACTAATAGTATGTATGGCTGTTCTTCAAAATGTGAGTCACACCCACTTCATCTTATTGCACTCATACCCATATCAATGAGCAAAGAAGCATAAGTAAGAAAGAGGCATTGAATTTGAGATCAACCCAAATGTGAATAGGCCTTCCTTAAAGATACAAAGGCATATGATTATGATGGCAGTGGAAATTAGAATAACAAGGATACATACTAATAAGAATTATTTCTATTTATTTGATCAATAGGATGGAACAACTCCATATCCCTGATCATGAAGCAAAGAACATGAGTATATCTATTCCACTTCCGCATTTGTTCTCTTGGAAATCAGAAAATCATCCTTTTATTATGTGATTATATTGTCTTCTCAAACCTTCTGTTCTTTATTTTCTCCCCATATCTAAGAACCCTTGATTCTCTTCCCATGAGCTCAACTTGTCCACCAGGATGAACAACCCTATGAGGAATCTCAAATACTCCTCTTGGGTCATGGTAAGGATTTGAACTGTCAGTGGTAGTGTTACTATCAGGTACAATCCCAATATCCATGGTAGAGGAAGAGACCTGAAGAAAAAATGCAGCATGAAATATAATGTGGGCATGTCAAAAAAAATAAATGAAACATGTACAAACTTTTGAACAAGAGCTCAAAACAAAACCTTGGAAAACTAAGATTCCATGAACAAATTTTCCTTGTCTTGGCAACAAAGGCATCCCCTTGAACCCAAAAACCACTATGATACCAATTGTTAACTCTTGATAGCAAGCTGTAGCAAATGGAGAAGAATCTACAACACATATATATTCATCAGTAAATAAAATTTAAAATAACAGAAAAACCAAGAAAAGATCCACATACCACCCAAAAAAAAAACTTTATGTAGGTACAAATTGTTGTTCGCCTTGTTTTATTTTCTTTTATAAAGAATATACAAACATACAAACATCACTGCCCCTAAAATCAGGGGTACAATTGGAAAACAACTCTACTTCTAAAAAACAAGAATGCAATATAGAGTCTAGACATTGTTTTACACATTCCATATACAACTGGAAACTACTAAATAAACAGACGATGTAACTGGAATATCCTAACATTTACATATTTATAATTTTTATTTTGCAGTAATTTTGGTTCTGTACACTTAAATTTGAATAGTGTTGTTAAATATCGATAGGGAATCCAAAGCATTGAAGAAATCAAATATAGATAGGACTTAAAGTAGCCCAGATATTGGCCATTATTCGCCAGAGTTTAAGTTTCCTTATAACTGATCAAGTTCAAGTTCATTGCTTGTATTAAACCAAAAAGGTTTAGACTTTAAGATTTCATAGATGATAAAAAACAACATCTTTCTGATGCCTTTCTTTTACCTTAAATGTATTTGGAACCCCAGTCTGAGATATAGATGGGGTTAGAAAAATATTTTAAAGGGCATTGAAATTTATAAACTTACTATCTGAGCCGATCAGAAAGACTTGATATCCATGTACAATGGAATTGAAGCAAAGTGGAAATCCACCAAGACATCCACCAAGAAAACAAAGTCTTATAGTCAATATATAAATGCAAATATATAATCAAGGTGCAGGAATCCATATTTTCCATGAAGGACCATGTACAAAGAATATGGACTTCCATCCATGCTATTCAAAATGCCAATGTACCAAACCACTTGGTCCAAGCAGAATCGATGATAATTCGTGTCTAGAATTTAGCATAAAGCCTCTGTACCATTATTTTGGTCACATAATTTATAAAAAATTAGCACGGTAGAAACTATGTCAACACTTCATACAATGAAAAAAACATAATACAAGAGACATCAAAATGCAATATACCATCCATATGCCTACAAAGCACAAATAATTCTACTTATTCCTAGGTTTGGTCAAGGTTGCACTATGCACCTGGATTTTCTTGCAACCTCAAACAAACCAAATTTGAAGACATTTCTCTAAAGAATCACATTAGCAAGAACCACTTATTCTGCAATGAAATAGCATGCAAATAAAGTATCCAATATTTCAATAAAATTCCATGAACCATCACTTGCAACCCTTAATTTGGATACCCTGGTCTAAAATGCAAGAACATACATGCTCTTGAAGGTAAATATATACAGAGACAGTGGCCTTCTAGCTATGCAACTTTTGCAATGTCTACAGTCAATAAAAAAGAAGAGAAAATGCATTTTTATTTTCATTTATTGTGTCTCATGGTTTGTCATGCTTCAAAAAAATGTGTGGGGTAAATGTAAAGTGTATACAAATGACTAGAATAATGTATATCAGTTTCCAGGAATCACTAATCCTAGTTGACAAGGATCTTTCATTTGAGCATTTGCTACATTTTGTAGTGGTTTTAATGAAAATGATTCTCTAGGAGGGATTAAAATGTGTCATATGATTTGAAAGTTCCCTACTGTCTATTTCAAAATGCCCTTAAGACTTAGACATTCATGAAAATTGATATAATGCATTTGATCCATTTCTTTTTTGTTGTCAGTTGAAGGACTTGGCAAAAAAAACAAAAAATAGTCCAAAGCGACAATCCTTGACAATAAATAACCAAAATAAATTATATTAGTTTTCATGAATCACTAAACCTAGAAGAAAAGGGTCAAAGGAACATAAATCAAGGATCTCAAGGCAATGCAACTTTCCATCTAGATTAAGGGCCACTTGCACAGTATGCACTATTTAAAATGTAGCTTGTGGGACATTTGCCATTGCTTCATAACTTCTATGGATAGTACAGAACTGAACATGGATCAGGAGATTCTAGTGCACACCAAATAATGAAGAACTATTGGTTCCATTTAGTCAACAAATTTATACAAGAACAAAAAAGGAAAAAACATGAGAAGCATTAGGTTATTGAATAAAGCCAATATTCATCCAAATCATACTGAAATCCATCAATACCATACTTTTCTATTCAAGTCACTGATGGGAAATAGTTAGATAACTTGGAGTAGACTCACTTGTTTTTCATTGGAAAAAATCGAATTTTTATTCATATTAAGATAGAAAGTACATTTCATATATGCAGTTAAGCATTTATGTCATGTTAAAAAAGAGAGGTAAACACAACCTTCTTTTTCAGCATTTTCTTGATATTCTAGAACATTACAAATGTTGGCTTCCACAAGGGAGCAAAAAACCTTCCTCTGAACAACACTAAGAGTTCTAAAATTAGATTATAAGAAAGGTTTTCACAATTTTCCATCCAGATAATCAAAATAAACTAGTAACCCTCCTAAATATCTGATGCCTCAACATCACTATATACTCCTCCATCTAGAATAAACTCAAAAATAGTGGGATGAAAATATTCAGAATATTGGCTATCCTTGAGGTCTGGAATATGCCACATTCCATTCTCTAGCTGTAGATGATCCTTTGAAAGTCCATCCCCTTCTCCATTTATTTCCTTGTACATGTGATGAAAATAGATTGAGTTAAAATGGTAGAATCTCATGAAATATTGGCCTAAAAATGTAGTAATAAATAACAATTAATACAAATGATGTGAAAAAATATCAATGAGCAAAATCATACCTTCTCTTGCCAAAATAAATAAGTAGGAAATTTCAAAATTAGTTCTAAAATATAGATATCATAACTAAGATTAGAAGAGTTTCTTAACATATGATTGTCGAGGACTCACCTTGTGCCATGTCCCTCGAATTTCTAATGTATGGTGATGAGTGCAACTTTTGCACATGATGTTCTTCTCTCGTCTTTTACCAATATGTCCAAAGGAAATCATTAAAATGTAAGTAAGAAACATGTTTAGAATATGAATAAACATACATGAAATATAAAATTCTCACCCTTTTTCCATTGTGAATAAAATATAAGTCTTCCTCGGGGCTTGATTCCTCTTGAAATTCAAGTTCTCTTCTAACTTCAAAAAAATTCCAGTTTTCTTCCATGGACAATGTTTTGAAATGTGCACCATCCTTAAAAATATCAATGGATATTAGAGGAGAATGGGTTCTATCATCATTTTCTTGCTCTATTGTTATCCCAATCCAATTGTTTTTATCCCTTATATGCCTAAAACGTCGAAACATAAAAGAAACATAGAGATTTTGTCTTGGTATTGAATATCTACAAGTTAAAAAGGATGAAAAAATAGTTATAAAGTGATGTCAAACCTTGTGAAAATCAAATAAAAGGAAAAATAAAAATTGAATACATTACCTAAAATGAAGTGTCTCTACACTCAACACACATTTTAATTGCTCTCCATTCACAAGATGTAATCTTGTATTCCATCCAGGGTAAAATAAGTTACGTAATAACATGTCAGAGGGGTTTGTGCAAGAAAAATTCTTCTTTGTCATTTGAATAGATTCCTCTTCCTTGAACACTTCAGCAAAAACCAAAAATGGTAAGTGCATACCCAAATGATCACATGCACCACCCTTCTCCTGCATACCAGATTGAATTTCAAGAAATAATTTTGAACATATGCAATCAATTAATGTTGGATTAGAATGTGATAAGCCAATTTCATGAAATATGGGTAACTTGGATTATTCAATTCGTCCCAGCCTTTTACCCCTTGGAAGAAAGTAATCATATTTATAAAACCATACCCCTTATTCCCTCAATGACATGGAATTCTTTCCCTCATAGAGTATCTCTCCTATATGCAAATGGAAAACACATAAAGTACTAGTAATAATCTCCACATGCTGCCATTCTTCAAAATCAGAAATGCACAAACCTACATAAAAAACAGATTTAGTATCCATCTAATCTAGGGCATTCATATTCTAATACTCATGCAAAATTAAGAAAATTATTCAATGCTTATAAAATGACGATTTCTTACAATTTCGTCCAATTTGAGTAAAATTGTCTTGTTTGGAAATAGACTCTTTGAGGATATCCTTGCACTCATATAAATGAGCTATGAGCACTTTCTCCACTTTTTCACCCTGTTAGCTTCGCTTAAATTCCCTTACTACACCTTTCCAATGGGATTGCAAATTATCTAGTCTTTTTTTTTGCCCAAATTCGTTTCCTTTATGGTTGCAAAGTAACCCAAGATCCAATGGAAACTTGTAATGTGATCCACTTATCCATTTCATCCTTTACATTCTCAACTACAATAGTTTTCGACTTTCCTGAAGATCTACGAGTTCCCATTTCACTACAAGAAAGGTACAAAGGATCCATAGGAAAATGTTATCAAGAAACTTCATATTTATAATGAAATTCATATTCAAGGGGTCGCTATTGGTTAGTGGGAAGAATATTCACATCTACTTTATTGGTGAACATATACTCTACTTCACATTCAACTGCTGCAAGAGTTCATAGCTGTTGGGTTTTAGTGTCCACAAAATACAAGGACAAGTTGTTGGCTTCATATTCCATCTACAGACCACCATACACACTCAGGAAATTTGTGAGCAACCTGTTAGTGAGTAATTATGGAAATCTGTGTAGTGGGAAGGGTGCTTTTCCTTGTCAAACTCAACTATTATATAAATAAAGTGCTCGCTACTTCATTGATTAGCTGGCTGGGAATTTGTGGAAGGCAACATCTCCTTCAAGGGATAATATACTACTCTATGTTAACAAACATTAGCTGTCCTTTACAACCAACATTTCCCAGGAATGTATTACTTGTTTTAAAGAATGAAAACTGATCTGGAAGAGCTTACTTCAAGTCTAAAATTTAGTATTGGTGTTCTCTTGAATATTGTGTTGATATTGTTAGTGATATTATATATCTATTTGGGAGAACTGCCATATATATATTGCTCCATAAATGTTCCCTAAACAATAGAGAATAGTTTTTCTTTATGGATGGATGAAACATGTGACAAGTTTTCTTGTATTTGTCTTTATGGATGGATGAAAAAGGAGACAATATAAAAGTTATAGCATTTCCAGTCTAGAGATGCAAATATTTTGGAATACAAGTTCATACGAGGTTGCAGATCAATCATAAGCTCTAGAAGTAGTCTTTTGTGCACTGTAAGATGATATATAGTATTTTGTGTCTTTTTATTCATTAATTTGAATATTGAGATAAAATTTCCCATCTTGGTGATGGATTCCTTGAAGTTGTATACCATCTCCCACAAACCCCAAATGGATTCCTAGAATAGAATTATAAACCCATCTTAGCTTAAAAACAATTAACCGTTACCAAGATTTATAGTGAGTTTGTTACAACTTTGTAATTGCTTTAGTAATGATAAGCAAAATCAATCTTTGTCACCGATGTCTCCACAGTTCTGAGTCACAAGGATTCCCTACATTTCTTGATCCCTTCTATTCTTTATATATTATTATTCCGCACTGGGGATAGGTGTACAATTGATCCTATATCTTATGTCAATGCATTATCCATTTTTTGGCTTTGTTCTCTCCCCAATTTCTCATTGCACTAAATATAACTAAGTAGCATGCATTAACATTGAGTGTGTTCACTTCCTGTTAATAGGGGCATCACAAATGTTTCTTTTTCATTTTTATCACTTGAAATAGTCCCTTGGGGAAATCGTTCATACGGTGGTTGATTGAGCATTTAGGATAAGTTCCATAAAGGTAGGATAAATTCCAATCTTTACTCAACAAAATCTACTTAGCTAAGTACAAGGTCTCATAAAATCCATATTTTCATCCCTTGTAGATAAAGGGTTTAGGGAGATGCAATCAGAACCTAAGTGCCTTATCTTGCACAACTCTTGGGGACAAGGAGTTATACAACAAAAGAAGTTCTAGATATTTGCTTTATGGAACATACTAAACATTGATTGAATATTAGAACATGCCAAGAAGGAAAAGAAGGATGCACATTGGAAAGAAGAACACTAAAAAAACTGAATATTTCTTGATTGAACTTGCAGCAAGTGGAGTATAAAGGAGACCTATAGGTCCCTTGGCGATAATAGGAGGTGACATGGAATTAAATTCTTTTTCTTCTTCGGGTCATGTTTATATTCCTGAACCACATCAATTCTCTTTGTTCCAATAAAATAACCAAGGGTGTAACCTTTCATCCA
Organism: Pseudotsuga menziesii; assembly: GCA_001517045.1. Taxonomy (NCBI): domain Eukaryota; kingdom Viridiplantae; phylum Streptophyta; class Pinopsida; order Pinales; family Pinaceae; genus Pseudotsuga; species Pseudotsuga menziesii. The sequence goes on along the minus strand of LPNX010685778.1, from coordinate 65,442 downwards.
TTTTGATACTATAAGAAAGGAAAATAAAATATTGGATAAGATTGTGAGTAGGTGTCTCTTGTGGAGTGACATACCATTCCACATTACCATGAATAGTCCATTCTACCGGGTAAAGTTTGATATTGATGTTTTTAATCATGTTGAATTATGGGGAACAATTATTCAAAATGAAAAAAATGATTGCATGATTATATTGGGCTTGAAATTTTTGTGGGATAGGACCAACTAAGAGTATCACTAAACCACTGGTCCAAATTTGGACAGTCAAAAAATCGTTGCAGTAGTATAGGAGGTGACAGCTTAGCCCTAGACGGAACAAAAACAAACAAAACTTATTAGAGAGGTCACACCCAGCCTTTAAGGCTTCCCATAGTCCACGACCAAGCCCTTAGAGGGATAATAAATAGTCATGACATACTTGAGAGGTCACATCCATTCCTAGAGGGATTATAGATAGTAAAAACCTGTCACATCTAGCCCTAGAGATCTTATAGATAGTCCACATCTTGGCTTAGGAAAACCAAAACAAGAGTCTAGCATCCCTAGAGGACGTGACGCCCAAAAATAACAAATCAAGAGAGGAAGGAGGGAGATCATGACATGGTCAAGGAAACCCCATGAAGTCATGAATCATCTATCAATTCAACAAATCAGCTCACATATTGCATAGTAAGGGTCACAAACAAGTTTAGAAGCACCACAAAAGAACCACCCAAGATAACAACTCACAAGAATGGACACAACCTGCTAAATAGATCACAAAAACAGTCAGAAAGAGCATATTTACAACAGTGGGTTACCCAGGGAGAGGGAACTCTTGTTCCCCTGTTATTTTCTATTAATAAAAACACATTTACAACTTATCTGAACCAGGAGAGGGGGCACACTAAGAGGAGAGAACAATAGTTCAATTCAGTGTCATGCTAGTAGCAAGGAGGCGTGTCTTTGTCATCATGTGGGAGCAAGAAAGGGTAGTTCCAGTGTTGAGAAATCATGTGGGGCACCCTTGAGGAAGAGGTATCACATTAGATTTGCAGCTGAGCCATTATTATGACCATTGGGTAGAAAACGAGTTGCTACAGAAGTATTGGGTATTTTTATTTAATGTTGTGCAGTTGTCTACATTTATCCTCAATCTACACCCCTAGTGAATTAAGAGCAACATGTAATGTGACCAGATCTGAAATTTATGCAATATAGCAGGCGTTTTCCATTATTTTAGTCCATTTTACAACTCCCCAAATTGTTGGATATCCACACGAGTGTTTGACTCCATTCTACATGTAAGTGGTTGTGAAAATTTATGAATCTTTATCCTGTAACTAAGTTATATCAGACTTTACACATTTCTGTCAATTCTCTTCTGAATTTTTTGCTATAAATATTAGTGGCATCTTAATGATGAATAGTGACTTTATCATGAAGTAATATGTGTAAATGAGTGTTGGATATCATGCACATACATTGAGTGAAGAAGTTTACAATTTATAATTACTATCAGCCATGTAAATCCACATACAGGAAACTCAGTCATGATTGAGGTCACATATTCTATTAAATATACATTCAGTAGTTTCTACAACATTATTCCATCAATCTGTGTGATGAAAACTAACACCTAGTACTAAAGGTCATTAAGTTAGAGAAAACCACACTGAGATAATGGATAATAAAGACTATCAGGAACAAAATTGTTACATAAAAGAGGAGATGCCAAATTTTACTTTTGTTTTGTCCAAATTTTTAACATAAGATCATTGAGCATTGAATTTACCTAAGAATGATATCTATCCAGTTGAGCAATGAATAGAAGGACCAAACTTCATTGGATGTTCGCAGATGGACAAAGGGATTGCTCAGTTGTTTTGATAATGTTCCCTTAATGCTACTTTGCTCTGGTTGATTTGTATTTCAGATCTCGCTCTCTATAATTTCCAGTTGATGCTCATCCCATGAAACCCATGCAATCCTAGCCCCATTACTCCATATAATGCACTCAGCTTTTAAATGAGCATGGAGATATTCTATATGGGTGAGGTAAAATACTCCAGTGATATCAGTAATGAAGATGTTGGAACAAGAGCATTCATGGGCGTCTGTCAAAATTTTGATGTGTAGAGCGTTGGCGTGCGTCTCTCAAAATTTTGATGTGCACAACATTGGTGGGATTCTATTGTCAAAAACTTTTACCATTATATATTTCAATCTTTTTAAATTATAATTTTTCCACCGACGTATATGTACTTTAATATAAATATAAATAGACAACTTGATGTTAACCATTAGAGTACTTAAAAAATAAGTAATTTGTAGGGTTGAATTAACTGCTATTTAAATCATCATAGTTGGTATAAATATAAATTTATATATCCTTATATATTTTTTAATATGTTAATAGTAATTTTTTTATATAGTTTTGTATATATAAAAAAATATTGGTCATGTTTTTCTTTGGCTTAAAAAACACCACATTAAATTACTAATATATATCTTTATATATTTCTATATTTTTTAATAAATTTTTATATAACATATAATAAACTCTTAAGGTCATGGTTAAAAAAAAAATTTCTAATTATGTTTATATATTTTGAAATATGTTTTTTTATATATATCATTATATATTTCAATATATATATAAAATTGTAGGTGCAGCTGATATTGTGGTAGGTAATAAACCCATTTTCAAATAATTTTTTATTTATATTTTATATATTTCAATATTTAGAAAAAAATGTTGGTGCCGTGGATATTGTGGTAGGTAATAAACCCACAAATTCATGGATAAAAAAAAACTCTATCCAATAAAAATAATAATAATGTAATTAATGTGGTCAACATGTTTTGATTCATTAATAACTCTCCAATATGTGGAGAAGGCGTGCACAGTGGATTTCACTTTCCAAGACAATTTGGGGCATCTTGGGCAGAGATTATTTCACTGTCCAAGAAAATTATAATATTAAAATATTCCATTATTATGGGATTATGTAATAAAATATTGTTTAAGACCTATACGATGTTTGAATTTTAAAGAAATTTGATTGGCTAATGCATAATGACATGGAATTTGGGTTAAAGTTAAAAGGCACATTTTGGGTTGTAATTTCCTCTAATATTTCCTCGACGAAATTCACAATCTCAACAGAAATCATGCAAATCTACCCCTTACCTTTCCATGCATCTCCCCCATTTCGTCACAGTGTCTACAACATCCACACACCAGAGTTCCATTACTCTTGGTCCATCTTTAGAATAACTTTTTCACAGAAAAGATGTTTAATAGATAGCTACAGAGACAACAAAAATATACCTCGTGGTCCATTGAATAACTCCCTTTTTGCTTTACTAAATGATTTATTGGTATCAACTACAAACTAGGTAATGTATCGCTCCAGGATACTATCCAACCACACCTCAACAGCCCACGATTCCTTATTTTTCATTTCTTGTAATTCATGGATCATCTCTAGAGTCCAAGATGTTGGCTCTCCTCCTTGTAAGTTTTTCTGCTTAGAAGCGAACATCGCCAGCCACTCATATAGGATAATAGGAAACTCACAGAAGAACCATTCAGGAGGACCATCGTGAATATATCTGTCCAACCAATTTCCCGTCAACAGCTTCGGATTGTGATTTTCTGTTTCATCAAACTCTCGCAGTTTTAGACCAAGCCACTCCTCGATCTCCGGTCGAGTCGAACGCCAAAACATATCCTCCTTTCAATTGCAACTCAGTCTCGACAATAGAACCATTTGTTGGTAAAAACCCACCAACAAAGCCTCATTGACAGGGGTTCTCACTCTGTCGATGCCCAACCAATGCGATCTCCTTGAGCATCGACCTAGACAGGTTTTACCCTGCCCAGCAACATTCGTAGAGTGGATGAAGTATCACCTGAGACATTCAAGGGAGAGTTGTTGAAACCAAGTTTTTGGCAGTAAGAAGGGAATATATGGCATCGATGGATTCGACAACATAACTATCATATTATAGAACTAAGATGGTTATCACAATTCATCTTCATAACTATGGATCTAATAGACCACATCATTCATTTATCACAGCAGTATCATTCATAAAACAACTTTAATAAGATTCATAATCATTCATCAGAATTATGATAGAATCGCATCATCAGTTCATTGCAGCAACATTAGTAAATCATAAAGAGTTTTAATACACTTCTCATTGCCATCGCAATAGAGAAAAGAGGAAAACAGAAGACAACATTTAGGCAACAACCATCATGCCATATTAATTCTATGCAACAAATCCAAAATAGGTAATTCTTCTCCACACCAGGGGATCAATTATGTTCCAAAATTTAGTATCTGACACAAACAGATCATAGAATGTTCAAAATAGAAGACTCATCAAGACCATAGATAGATCGCAATAGATTGATCACCCTCGGATATTGACATGGACTTGTATCGCGTTGATCATGATTCTCTTACAATTACAAAGCTAGCTCTTTATATAGGCTTGTGCCTTTACATCAAAGGACCATTTCTAAGTAACTTCTAACCACTAATGACCTATGTCCACAAAACATGGTCAATTAATACATTAAATATTCAAACATTAATACAATAAATTTTATCTCTCTCTTAACCTCCTACTAATACACCTACCCCTAATACCCACCCTCTCTCTCTCTCTCTTTCTCTATCTATCTCTCTCTCCACTTGCTCCATAACACCCCCCCCCTCTCTCTCACACACACAGATAGACTCAACACCTACTCTAAAAACTACAACCAAAACTCCTCATCTCTCTCTCTCTCACCCCTCCCCCCCTAACCATTACTAACTCACTCCATTCCCTCTCTCTACCCATAACACCACCCACTCTCTCTCTATCTACCCCCAACCTGCCCATTCATAGTCCCCCTATCCTTAACCCCATGCCTCTATCTATCTATCTATATATCTATCTCACAACCCATAACCACTTAGTCCCCACCCCCTGAACATAACCCTCATCTCTCTCTATTCATAACTCCCCCTTATCTCTCCATAACCCCCTAATTACTCCCCCTACCCTAACAAGCATCCCTTTCTCTCTCCTAAAACCTCCTAACACCCACTGTCTCTCTATATCCATCTCCCTCCCTCTCTTTGTCACACACACACACACACACAAACTACCCTCATCCTCCCCAAACCCATAAACTCCTTAATTTCTATCTATTTCTCTACCTGATATCCCCTATAATCCCTTCCCATAATGCCTACCTCATCTCTCTCTCTCTATTTCCCTTAACTAAGGCAATCATAAATCTAATTTACCCCCATTTTCTCTAGTTACCCTACTGCCCCCTCAACATGTAATCCCCCCCCCTCTCTCTCTACCCCCACAATCCTTACCCCCCTCTCTTTCTATCTCGTATAATGCCCATACCCTTACCACTAAATATTCTCTCTCTCTCTCTCTCTCTCTCCCCAGCATCCCTTAGCCCCTCTCTTTATATCTCTTATAATCCCCATCACCCCCACTGTTAAAAATTCTCTCTCTCTCTCTCTATCTATCTAACTACCTTCCTCCTCTCCAAACTCCAAAACTCCTTGATCTCTACATACATATCTACCCCATCCCCACTCTTATCCCTACCCATAATCAACTTCTCATCTCTCTATCTCTACCCCTAACCTCCCTCTCTCTCTACCACTAACGTCTCTCTCTCTAAACCTAACCATTATCTCTCTATTCATAAACCCCTTCTCTCCTTAACCCCCCTCATATTAACATTACCCATAAACCCCCTCTCTCTAACCCAATCCTCCCCTACTCTCTGTCATTTACTCTCCATACCCCACATCCACACATTCATCAACTATACCCCCTTTGTCTCAAACTTCTCTACTCCTCCCCAAACCCCTAACACACCACATATTTATCCATTTTATCCACCAACCCCCCTCCCCCTACCCTTAATCACCCCATTGGCATTCTCTCTCTCTCTCTCTCTCTCTCTACACACACACACACATAAACACAAAACCCCCACTCCCATTCACCCTATCTCTACCACCTCTCTTTCTCCCTAACCCAACTCCCAACTACTCACCTCTCTCTCTCTCTCACCAACCCT
>LPNX010685778.1:42617-59282 GCA_001517045.1 Pseudotsuga menziesii | reverse complement strand
TCTCTCTCTCTCTCTCTCTCTCTCTCTCTCTCTCTCTCTCTCTCTCTTGTCCCTTTACTCGTTAACACCAAACAATATCTCTCTCTCTACTTGTAACTTCCCCTCTCTCTCTCTCTCTCTCTCTCTCTCTCCCCCTACTTCCCCTCCTACTCCCACTACCCATAACCTCCTCTCTCTATCAAAACCCCATCCCTGACCTCTCTCTCTCCTACCTAAATATAAACCCTCAAATCCTCAAAAATAACCTCTATTTGTCTAACTTTGATACTCATCCCCAACCTATCTTGATATCTTTCTGAATATCTCCCCCTACCCTATCCCTACACTTCATAACCACCCCCTACTCAAATCGCTCTCTCTCTCTCTCTCTCTCTCTCTCTCCTACTTGTTTTCTTACCCATAACACATACCCTTATCTCTCTCTCCCCTTAACTAGTTTCTCCCCACTCTCTATCTCACACACACTCACACCCCTCCTCCCACTCTCCCCTCATCCCCCTAATTTTTTATAAATTCCTCTCTCATTTCCTCTCTTCCCTAATGATCCTAATATCCCTAACCCCCTCCTCTTTATCTCTCCTACACCTATAACTAACCACTTGTATCCCTCTCTCTCTCATACTCCCCCACCCTAACCACTTGTCCATATAATTATTATGAAACATAATACCACAACCCTTTAACTCTTAATTATAAACCCCTTGTCTTTAACTACACCACTGCTCACAAAATTCATAACCCTTTTGATCTCCATCTCTTTCTCTCCCATAAACCCCCTTCTCAACCCTACCCCTAATCACCACCAGTTCTCTCTCTCTACCCCGTACTCCACCTACCCATAACCACCACCCCCCTCTCTCGCACCCCCTACTCTCTAACACCCCTCTAATCTCATGCCTACAATTAACCCTTATCATCTCTCCCTCCCTCTCTCTCCCCTCCTCCCCCTAACCCTTACTAATGCCGTCTCTAATGATCTCTCACCCTTATTCCACCTCCCCTTAACCCAAGCCCATTTCTCTCTCCACAAACTCCCTAACATCCACCCTCTCTCTCACTAACCATGCCTTTATCTCTCCTACCCCTACTACTAACCACCCATAGATCTCTCTCTCTCTCTCTCTTACTCCCATAAACACATACCCTACCTCTCTTTAATGCTTATAATCTCCATAACCTCACCACTAAAGACCCTCTCATATCTATCTTTCTCACTCCTATATCCCTTCTTATCTATAATTTCCCTCCTCCTGGACAAATCCCTAACCCCCTTGATATTTATCTCTTTCTCTCCCACAACTCCCTTCTTCCTCACTATCCCTAATCACCCCACCCTATATTTCTCTCTCTCACACATATAGACAATGACCGCCCCATTCTCACCCCTCACTCATTCGCTCTCCCAACCCTACGATTGACCTCTCCCATCCCTTTTTCTCTTTGATGTGCTCCTTGACACCCTTAATAACCCCTTGTATCAATCTCTCTCTCTCTCCCTTTCTCTCCCTCTCACTCTCTCCCCTAATCCACTACCTACCCTTAAACCCACCCTTTTCTCTCTCCCCCAACCGCATAACACTTTTTGTCTCTCCCTCTCTCTTTTTTTCTCCTAATACCCCCTTACCTACCAATAACCACCCCTCACCTTCTTCCTCTCTCTACTTCTTTCTCCTAATACACCTCCCCCTCCCGCTAATGACCCCCCCACCATCTCTCTCTCTATCTACATGCAATTTGACCTCTCTCTCTCTCTCTAACCCCCTTCAAACTTCTCCTACCCCTAACCCCCCCTCTCTTAATCTCGAGTCTCTCCTACCACTTCTTTCTCTCTCATTCTCTCCCCTTACCCCTAATCACCCCCCTTGGTTCTCTCTCTCTCTTCCCCCAAATTCCCCACTCATTATTCCTTTATACCTAGCATCCCTCTCTCTCCCTAATTGTAAATAGCCCTCTCTCCCTCTCCCTAACCCCCTGGTACTCTCCCTACACTAACCCCTCCATCTATATCCTAACCCAACTCCCCCTTCTCTCACCAACCCCCAACATGTCATAACCCTATCCCTAACACTTCTATTTATCCCTACCCCAACTCCTTACTATTCACCTTTCTCTCTCTCTCTAACCTTTAGTCCTACATCTACCAAAAAATTCCAACCCCCTCTCTCCCCCCTACTCACTAACACCACCCAATCTCTCTCTCTCTACCCCTAACCTCTCTATACTTATAACTTCTCCCCTCTATCTCTCTCTCACGCTACTTCCCTTCCTACTCTCGCTACTCATAACCTCCCCTCTCTATCCAAACCCCATCCCCGACCTCTCTCTCTCTCCTACCTAAATATAAACCCCCCAACTCCTCAGGAATAACCCTTGTTTGTCTAACTGCAATGTTCATCCCCAACCTATCCTGATCTCTTTCGGAATATCTCCCCAAACCCCATCCCCACACTTCCTAACCATCCCCTACTCAGATCTCTCTCTCTCTCTCTCTCTCTTAGTCATCTACTCCACAACCTACCCATAACACCTCTCTCTCTCTCTCTCAATTACCTACTCCTCAACTTACCCATAACACATACTACTATCTCTCTCTCCCTCTGACTAATGTAGCCCCACTTTCTATCTCACACACTCTAACACCCCTACTCCCACCCCTAACACTAGCACCCCTCCTCCCTCTCTTCTCTCATTTCCCTAATCCTTTATAAATTCATCTCTCATTTCTTCTCTTCCCCAATGCTCCTACTATCCCTAAACCCCTCCTCTTTATCTCTCCTACACTGACAACTAACCCCCTATATATCTCTCTCTCATACTCCCCCACCCCTATAATTAAATTATGAAACATAAGACCACAACGCTATATCTCTTTATTATACACCCCTTGTCTTTAACTGTGCTACCTCTTAACAAATTCCTAACCCTTTTTATCTCTATCTCTTTCTCTCCCACAAACCCCCTCATCAACCCTATTCCTAATCATGACCAATTCTCTCTCTCTCTCTCTCTCTCTCTCTCTCCCTCTCTCCCTCTCTCTCTCTCTCTACCCCTTACTCCACATACCCATAACCACCACCCCTCTCTCTAATCCCCTACTCTCATTAGAGGAAATTTGATGTCTAAAATGGGCCTCCTAAGGAAAATAATAAAATAATTAATTTTGGAGGAAGAATGAAAAAAACTACTTTTTGTGTTCGTATTTTTGACATATCTCCCTGTGTTTTTACTTAAATGTTGAGCAGAAGAGCTCATTGGATGCATAATTTAATTCCACATATCCTACGAGTACCCACATCTCATACTTTTGACAAACCCTGCTACCCCAAAAACAAGAAATTCTTGAAAATGTGATGATGACATCATCATCACATTTTTTCAGGCATTTCTTGTTTTTGGGGTAGAAAATTTTGTCAAAAGTATGCAGTATGGGTACTCGTTGGATGTAGAATTAAATTCCACATCCAACGAGTTCTCCTGCTCAGAATTTGAGTATAAACACATGGAATTATGTCCAAAATACGAACACAAAAAGTAGTTTTCTTTTATGACAAATATGTCAATTTAACCATTATGGTTGACTCATTTTATTGAAATTCTATTGGTTCTTGAAATCCAACTCACAAAATTTATTGTTGGCACGTTTTCTTATAAGGCCCATTTTAGATCCCAAATTTCCTCTAATGCTAACACCCCTCTACTCTCATGCCTATGTTATACCAAAATCTTGTCACCATCATGTGATAAGAAGTTTGACATACCTACTTGCCCTGAATCCCAGCTCTTGGAGTGGAAACTCATGGTTATCATAATTCTTCCATGAAAATTGTCAGCACTACGCTTGCCCCTTTATCCAGAAGCGGTACCCTTGTTCACACTGCCCATCCCGTGTTTCCCTTAAGCGGTGCCGCCGCTCATGGAACTTGGTCCATAAGCGGTTATTACCAGAACCACTTTGTCATTGAAGGAGAAACGTGGTACCCTAGGTAAAAAGGGAAAAAGAGAAGTTTCTCGAGGATTCTAGATGATAAGCCTCATGTCATCCCTTATCCCTACTATTGTGGGTTAGTTGAGCTCGAGATCCCTCATCCTAGGATCTTAGAGGCCACCTCACCCACTAATCTCTCAACCATCCCTATCCATTTAAGCCTTATAAATATGAGCTTATGGCCATGGTTGAGGAGAGAAATCTTAAGGTATTGTTATGCTGTTAGATTGATCACTTGGCCCAAGATCATTTGGGAGAGCATAGAGAGCTAGAGTCAGAGCTTTTGGGGATGAGAATGCTTGGTTTCATAGAGATATATGTCAACACTAAGGATTGGTTGTAAACTTCTTCATATTTCTTTAATGCAAGTTGATTTTTGTCCCACATATATTGTTGTTGTTTGATTTCACATGTATGTTGTTAGATTCCTTAGTCACTAACATATATTAGTAGATTATATTCTGGTGGTTTTGATATGTTTGCGTGTTGAAGATTATTACAGGTACACCGGGTAATGATCAAAGCATTACATTCCAGGTATCTACGACGTCTAGGGAGATTCTTCAACCTCTGTCCTCTATTTGTTTTGGATATGAACCATTCAGACCAGTGGAATACCTTGCTGTCCGTAGGAGGTGAAATATTCCAGCTAACAAATCTGGTGACTCCGCTAGGGATTTAGTATATCAGTTGTTCTGATCTTCCTCAGTCTGCAACTCTTGTCCGAATCTAGGCTCCTTCTTCTTCAACTCTCTTCAGTCAGATATACTTTCTAACTTGATTCATTTGGGTTTGAAACTTCTAGATCTGTTCAGATTTGAGTCAATTCGATCTTTTATGCTCTATTTTCATACTCAATTCAACAGTATTTTCCCTAATCTAGTATTTTTCTGACTTGATCCATCGTTCTTCTTGTGTTTTGGTCATCTATACTGTGTACGAGAAGCGATGCCACCGCCTGAACAAAGTGGGCAGTACACGGTGCCACTGCCTATAACCTATTGGCGAGAAGCAGTGCTGTCTAGGAAACCCTCTGTAAACACCTGAGAAGTGCGGTGCCAAGTAGGCATCATTCCAAAGCCTTTTTTCCTCATTTTTCTTTGCAAAAATTTGGATTTTGTTGCTTTGAGTTCTACTTATCAAACTTGTGTTACTGAATCTGATGTTTGTGGCTTGATAATTTTATGGTTTAAGATTGATTTGAGTGGAATTTCAAAAGTTTGATCAGGTCTTTTGATTGTTCATTCGCTTCTATTCTTGTTGGTTGTGTTTATGAAATGATTTCTTGTTTTCTGAAAAATCTTAGGGTGTTATTAAAATCTCTTTTTGTTTCTGTTGCATAGACTAAAATAAGAACACTAGATTAGCTTCTAGGTTTCATTTCTTATTTGCATAGTAAACTTCTTTTTCCTTCCTTTAAAAAATAAATTTTTTGACTGAGACTAGGATATCATCATTGAGCGTTGGACATTGGTTTCCTGATTGGATTTACAAGATTTCAGGACCTTCATGATCTTTCGTCTGTCATAAATTTAGAACTATCTCGATCAAAATTAAAAAAATGATAGTTTTAAGTTATATTTGCTTATGTTTTGAGAAAATTGAAAAAATAGAGTGAATTTGCATATAGGTGTGCTTCTTTTTTTTCTTTTAGGAAAAGAGATTCTTCCCCTTCTCATTTGCTTTCAAAAAGAAGAAAACGGTTTGGAAAAGTTATTGCTTGTCTTTGTTTTTGATGTTCATGACTGTTGTTTGCAAGTATTTTTGGTTTTGAAACAAAAGGAAAACACTCTCTTTCCCTCCCGTAAGTAGGCATATTGAATGGTGAAGTGAACATTTGCACAAGCATATTGCGTGGTTTTACTTTTCTGTCAAAAAATCATGCATTCACCTAACCGTACAAGTTAAAATTAGCGGTAGTTATAGGTTAAAATTTATGTAGTAACTTGAGTGATAGGTTAGAGACATGTTTGGGCATCGTTAAGTGTAGGAGATGTCGTTATTTGTCAGTATTACATTCTGGGACTCACGTGGTTCTTACCCGTACCATTGGTATATCGAACGGCCTTTCACATACCCTTGAGGTATATAGAAAGGCACTTCATGTACTCGATTGTATATCGGAGGGCCCCTTGTGTACGGTTATGCATTGGACAACACTACTACTGATTCAAGCTCCCATGTACCTTGAGTATTTCGGGAGACCCCACTAGGATACCTTATCTATTTGAGAAAATCCCTTTGACCATCTTGTTTGCAGCCATACACCGAAAATAGCATTCAGGGAGATTAGTACGCATGTACCCTAAAGGTATATCATGAGTGCCACCTTCTTGACAATCCTGGTGAGAGACCTGACTTTTTGAACTCCTCCTATCATTTTAAGTATGCTTGTTTTGACCTATAGCTTGTGTAGGGAAGTTTTTTGGTGTGTTTTCTAGATTTTCAGACCCTAGGTTAGATAGGAACTGTAAAAATTGGCTGACTTAAGATAGTCAAAAAGAGTACAGCGCTTGCCACCTGATTTTATTCCTGGTTCAGGAGAAAATCCAATGGAAGCTATCGACCAAAGAGCTTATACCACCTCCCAAGTGGGAGACAATATGGTTGCGGAAAGTGGAGTACCATATTCTTCACACTCACCTCCCTTGGTCCAACAACCTTCTCGGGAAAATCATCGTTCCATTCTCCCACAGAAGGTCATGTTGACGATACAACCCGTCTGGATTTTGGTCCCAATGCTATGTTTTGGGAGACACCTATAGGACACGCCATTGCCTCATTTGGCACCTGTGTAAACTCTTCTGAAGATGAAGAAGAACATGGGAAATACCGTGCTGCAATTCTCCATGCATAGGATATTGATAAGCAGATCGATGACCTATTAGGATCGACACCAGCACATTCCACATATCTCCCTATGGGAAATTGTTCACTGGTCGATTCTACGAGACCCGTTGAATCAATTATAGATCATCCAATAAAAACCCACAACCAAGGTCAAATTACCACCCCTATCACCTCTCATGTTATGTCTGTTCCTTATCCTCCGAGATCTTCTGCACCTAGGGCCCAACCTTCAATTCTCGTTTCATCAGTACCTTCTAGTGCCAGGGGGAAACCCTCGGCACGACCTATGTTATCTGACACTAGAATTGTACCTAGTCAATGGAAGACCTCTAACATAGAACCATCTACAATTTATGTCCCTCCCACCCATACTAATGTGGTTTATCCCTCATCTAGTTTAGGTCAACCCTTGGGGGCACAACCTGTAATAGTTCAATATTCTGGAGGTTATGGTTATCAAATACCTGTAGGTAATCATCCATCCAATCCTACAGGAATTTCTTATGCTAGAATTCCATACCCTACTAACACTTTTACGCCATGGGGGCAACCCAACTGGTCTTACATGCCAGCTATGGGGGGGATACCTATACATACTGCGGGAGGTGCCGGAGGACCGCCTTATGGAGATCCTCCCTATGGGGGACCTAATGGTCTTGGAGGATCTGAAAAATTTCCTCCTTACATTCCTAGTGGTCCTGGGTGACCTAGTGGCTTTCCTCCTTCTAGCCCAGGAGGGTCTGGTGGCCCTCCTCCTAGTGGTTTCGGTGGCTCTGGAGGTTTACCACCTCCTGGGGGATCCGAAGGTTCTGGTGGTCCACCTCCTGGTGGTCCTGGTGGTCTCAGTGGTCCTAGTGGCCTTGGTGGTCCTCCTCCTAGACGCCCTAGTGGTCCTAGCGGTCCCAATCCTGTAAATCAACCCCCTGTGGGTGGATCTTCCAGTTGTTCTTCGTCACAGCAATTTGTTTATCAGTCTACTTATGGTCATACTAGCAATTATATGCCATATAAATATTACCAGTATGTGCAGCCCAACTGACAGTTACCTTTCCTAGCAACTTTGGACTTACCTGATTTGTCCAAGTTGATCAATGACCCAATTCGACACAATCCCTCATGGCCTCCCATTCTGGTAAAGTTACCATCAGACATCCCAAAATTCAATGGGAAGCAAGGAGTCGATCCAAAGAACCATGTTATGACATTCCATTTGTGGTGCTCTTCAAACTCCCTCATGGATGAATCTGTTTGGTTACGACTCTTTCAGCGAACTTTGAACGGTATGGCCGCGAAGTGGTACATTGAATTCCCACAAAATTCATGTTTGGATTTTGGCTCGTTGGAAACTGTGTTCCTTACACACTTTCAGCTCCCTATTCATTATGAAACAGGCACTAATCTTTTAACTTCTCTGTGATAGAACACCTCCACCCACATTTTCGATCATATTCATGAGTGGAGAAGGAAGAGAAGGCTTATTAAGGCCCCTATTCCGGATCAATTACTAGCTAATTGGTTCACTAAATCCTTGTTGCCTCCTATTGCCCGAGATGTAGCTATGGGTGGTGCCTTTATCGAAGACCAGGCAATTAGTCAGGATCAGTACCTAGACTTGGTCTATTCCCAGTCTGGAAATCTTTATGACCTGATTCCTCAAGCTCCTCACCCCAGCACTAATCCTGCCAAGCCACTAGCAAAAGTACCTGTTAATGGGATTGTTGATTCAATCCAGTCCCTATCCGTAGCGAAACCTGCCAAGCAAAACCAAACTATCACCCCTACTCCTTCAACTACTAAGGTTTCCACCGAGGTCAATTCTATTCAAAGTACTCAAACCTACAGTAATAAAAAGAAAGGTAAAAATATAAATAAAAAACCTGGAAACCAACAGGAGATTCCACGACCAACCAACAGTGATAACGAAAAAGGGAAAAGGAAGGAAAAATATCCCTATTTGCTATGTGGTGGTGACCACTTTTCAAAGGAGTGTCCTCGTCGGGACGAAATCTCCCAGTTTTTGAAGTCCAATCCTGCACCTGTAGTACTTACGGATCCTTTTCCCTCTCAAAAATAGCTGATAGACCACATGTCTAATAAGGGTAACTCTAGTTTGTCAGAGGAAATTCATATGATGTCCTCAGATACCATCCATCTGCAAACTCGAAGTCAGAATTATGATAAACCCATAGATAAGAAAGAAGATCAATCTTCTTCAGGTAAAGTTCCCTCTACTAGTTCTCCTGAATCCTCATCTACTGTCCCCTTATTTATCGAGAACCCTAATCTTGACATGATTTTGCACCCACCTAAGAGTACTCTTCGGAAGGCTGTCTTTAATCCCAATGCCTGAGCTGCTATATTTTATAATGTAGTTGATGATCTCGCTCAGGCACCTTATGCAATGTCTACCCTAGAAGTGCTCCAAAGTTGCCCCACACAGCACAAGAACTTGTTGAAAGCATTAGGAGCTTTATACCTAGATAACACTAACTTGATTCATTTCAATATTGAGAACTACAAACCTATATTACCGCATAAACTTGATTTTCAGATCATTACGAAATTAGTGGGAAAGAAATTGTTTCGAATGGTATTCAATGAAGGAGCTTTGACCTCAATGTTATCTATGACTTGTTGGAAATCTCTTGGCTCTCCCGAGCTTGTCACATCACCTACGACCCTTAAAGCCTTTGACGAATGGGGTTTCCAACCCCATGGTCTCATATCAGCCCTAGCGGTCGAGCTGGGGGGAAAAACTGTTTCCATCCAAGTAGAAGTGGTAGATGCCCCTTTATATTACAACCTCCTTCTAGGAAGGAATTGGTTCTATGCCATGACTGTTGTTGCCTCAATAGTGTTTCAAACAGTCCAATTCCTGCATCTAGGGAGAATTGTTACTATTGATCAGCTTGATTTCTGTACACCGGATGTTACTACCTCCATGGATAATAACATCTCCATGTTCCTTACCAGTCAATTTGGGTAGGCATGTTGAATGATTCATCCCTTATGGGGATTTTTCCATCCACTCCTCCTAGCACAGATACCACGACAATCCATATGATTGCCTCATTTGATTACGAGCCTAACGGAAAAAATGTTGTTGATTCCACCTCATTGAGTCCACACGAAGCTATGTATGACACCATTCAAACCTTTTCTGATGATCACATTGATGACCTTCATCTAGTGGCTTAGGATCCTTACCATTTACCATACTAGTTAGAACCTTCTCTTTTGGTTCTAGACTATCTCTCTAAGAATTTTCCTTCCAATGAGTCCATTATAGAGATCATGAATATGGATGAGCTCATTTGGGAGGATCACCATCATAGATCCATGTTCACCCCCAACAACAGTTCAGTTAGCCATGATTTTGCATCCTTGTTTCCTACTGATATTGTCAATGTTTCGCAAAGTTCTATATTATTGCAAGATACAGATTCTAAAGGAAACATTTGCAACATTACTTAGACGAACCCGATTGACATATCAGCGAAGCCTGATGTTATCGAGCATGTTCATGTTGGGAAAAACTGCTTGGTAGATGAATCTGAAGCATATAAGACTCTTTTTAAGGAATTCCATGATATTTTTGCCTGGTCTTATGAAGAGATTCTAGGGATTGACCCTTCCATTGTGGTCCATGAGATTAAAACTTATCCCATAGCTAAACCTGTCAGGCAAAAAATTAGGCAAGTCCATCCTCGAAAGGCCACAACTATTAAAGATGAAATTGAGAAACTTCAGAAAGCTAGGTTTATTTATCCTGCACCTCTGATGGAATGGGTATCGAACGTTATCCCTGTCAATAAGAAGCAGGGCACCATTAGAGTCTGCATCGAATTTAGGTATTTAAATAAATTTTGTCCCAAGGACAACTTTCCTAACCCACATATCGATTAGATTATCGACAACTACGCTGGAAGTGTCATTTTTTCATTTATGGATGGCTTCTCTAGCTATAATCAGATTGAGATATTACCCCCCGATCAGCATAAGATGGCATTCATTTTCCCATGGGGAACCTTTGCATATAAGAAGTTATCTTTTGGCTTGAAAAATGTTGGAGCCACATTCCAGCGTGCGATGTCCTATGCGTTTCATGACATTAAACATATTGTTGAACCGTACCTTAACGACCTCCCTGCTCATTTACAGAGATGGGAAGACCACCTTTGTCATCTTAGAGACATATTCCTGAGATGCCGTCATTATAATATATGGCTCAATCTGCATAAATGTATATTTTGCGTTGAGACAGGACGTCTACTAGGCTTTGTGGTATCCAAATATGGCATCCGGATCGATCCTTTGAATATTTCCGCTATTCTTGATCTACTAGCCCCAACCAACCTCCTTGAACTCCAAAGTTTACAGGGGAAGGAAAAATTTCTCCATTGTTTCGTGTGCAATTTTGCAGAGAAAAAACACGGTTATATGTGTCTCCTTAAGAAGAACATACCGTTCTTCTGGGATGACCAGGCCCAATGCACCTTTGATAATCTTAAGCACATTTTGACTCATTCACCAGTGATACAGCCCTCAGATTATTCAAAGGACTTTCTCTTGTATATTGCTAACTCCACTTCTACCATCGCCATGGTTTTACCGTAGGACAATCTCCATGGTCAAGAGAACATGATTTATTACGCCAGTAAGAATCTTATGGATTCTAAAACCCATTATTCATGTGTGGAGAAGTTAGCATTGGCTACGGTCATTGCTGTACAAATGTTTCGTTACTAGATTATGCTCCACACTACCATCGTATTGGCAAACCAGAACCTGATGTACTACATACTGACTCATCAGGTACTCGGGGGTAAGTACTCCCATTGGATCATCATCCTTCATGAGTTTGATCTGGAGTTTTCTAAGGCCACATCAAAGAAATCCCTAGTTTTTGCAGAGCTTATGTGTGATATTCCCTATGCTACAACAAAATCTAAGCGCAGTGATTCATTTCCAGATGAATTCCTATTCCTGAATAGCACTACTGATCCTTGGTATGGAGATTTGTTGATTTATCTCCAGACATAGTGTTTTCAGCTGCATTTATCTCGCAATGATCATTGCCATATCTATCACCACGCGAAATACAATCTCATCCTGAATGATACTTTGTATAGACTTGGGATTGACTCTATTCTCCGGTGAGGCCTCACCCATGAGGAGGTTGAACATGTGTTGAATGATTGCCACTCTGGAGCATGTGGAGGTCATTTATCTGGGATGGCTACAGCTGAGAAAATCCTTTCCGCTAGCTATTTCTAGCCTTCTATGTTAAGAAATGCCCACCTTGTCAACATTTTTATACTAAAAAGCGCACCCATCCTGCTCCGCTGCACCTTGTCATTGTCGTTGGCCCATTCACCAAATGGGGGATTGACTTCATGCATTGTAAGCCTACCTCATCCGGGGGCATGGTTACATCATCATAGCCATTGATTATTTCACAAAATGGGCTGAGGCCATGCCTACATATGCAGAAGATGGTAACACTGCTGCCCTCTTCTTGTTCAATCATATTATAGCTAGGTTTGGAGTTCCGCAGTCCATCGTTACTAATCATGGATCCATTTATAATCAAATGATGGAGGAACTGAGTGCCAAGCTAGGGTTTCATCATGAAAACTCTACCCCGTATTATCCGCAAGCTAATGGTCAGGTAGAGGCCATTAATTGTTTTTTAAAACTATGCTTCGTTGGATGGTTGGAGATGATAAATCCATATGGCACCACGTTATTTTCTCTGCTCTTTGCACTTATCAGACTTCTGTGAAAACAAATACTAGTTTCACGCCATTCCATCTTGTCTATTGACTCAAAGCTGTCTTACCGATCCAATGTCAGATTCCATCTTTACAACTTGCCGTCAAACTTCTCCTAGACACTTCCTTAGAGGAAGAAAGATTTTTGTACTTGAGTAACCTTGACGACACTCACAGAGATGTTTCCTTAGCTAATGAGGCACATAAGAAACATGTTAAGGTGCAGTACGATAAATACATCCAACCTCGTGTCTTTAATGAGGGTGACCTAGTCTTGACTTATGACCAGAGATATGACAAACTAGGGAAGGGTAAGTTCGAGTCCTTGTGGTATGGACCTTTCGTTATTTCTAAAGTGTTAGAGAAAGGAGCTTACGAGCTCGTTGATTATGATGGAATCCCTTTGGGGAAACCTCACAATGGGTTGTACCTGAAAAGGCACTATGCTTGTTTTTTCTTGGATAGTATCTTGTATATATGTATATTGATTGACTTTCAGTGTGCTTTTAGTATTTTCAAGATGGTTTTGAGTTTTAGTGTCCACATCTATTTATACCATGTTTTGGTCATGCAGATGGCTTTCTATGGCTTCACTGATGGTTCTTTCCATGACACCTTGAATCTCACTTCACCTTCTTTGGTCCTCTATTCCCCAGCTAAAGATTTGGTCAGTTCAGGAGCGGTTTGCATAAGTCTCGCTACTAATAACATCGTCGAGTATGAAGCGGTCATCGATCTTCCGACTGAAGCTGCCTCCCAAGATGTTCATGATCTAGTAGTCTTGATGGACTCATAGCTCATGGTTTGTCATTTAAACCATGTTTACATTATTAGGAACTCGATGCTCCTCCGTCTCTTCCGGAGGGAACATTTGCTAGAAATATCATTTGAAACTATTACTTATAGGCATATCCCTAGAGAACATAATGTAGTTGCTGACTCATTGGATAATTACATCCTAGATTGGCATATTTCCCATTCATGATGTTAAATAAAACATGGTACATTGTAAATAAACATTCAAAGACACATAAAACTCATAGAAAATGCATTTTCCCATTTGAAACATATAAACACCATGTAAAAGTATGTATATATATATATATATATGTAAAAGTTTACAAAAAATAGGTCCTGAGACCTCATCTGAAGCATGTAGGATTTCAGGAAAAATCATCATACAAAATCTTGAAGCTGTCAGCTTTCAGTATATATCTCACACACTAGTGGTGCTCATGATAGCACATCACTGCTTGAGCTACCCTATGTAGCAGCCTACTGAATCGACCCGGTACTCCTACTATGGATCTTTGATATCTCATTGGGACATCATCTATGTCAGCATCTGGGATATCCAAAGTCAACCTCTCTAGGTTCTCCCCCAGCTCCCCGGTGATATCATCACCCTGTGGTACAAAGCGGGCTCCTACTCGCCTATCCAACGGAGATTCTCCTCTAGGTATTGCTGCTCCAACATCTGTAGGAGAATATATAGGTCTTGTCACTTAACATAAAAAATATAAAACTTTAAAAAACATAAAAAAATTTCATCCATTTTAGGGTTTCTTTCTTCTCACCAATGTCACCCCACTGTCCGCTAGGTGGGAGTGGTAGGTCAGTATCTCCAGTGAAGTCTATGACTGTGTAAGCATAATCCTCAACCATGAGGATCTGATCTCATAGCCATCTAAAGAACAGATCATCAAACTTCACCCTTCCCCTACTGGCTCCTGTGCAAGCCATGACTTAGACCCACCTCAGCATATGGGGGTCCCATGCTCTCAGACTCCAAAATACCACCTGAGGTCTCATCTATGGAACCCGCTCGAATAAGAAGCAGGCTAAAATGGAACCAAATACAAACTGCTTTAGCTCTCCCTGCCAACACTTAGTCAGTTGATCCTTGAATAATGGTAGCATGGCTTCCACCCAGTTGAACACCGTGGGTGCCCTCGCCTCTATGGAATACAGCATGTGTGCCCTAGAAGCCTAGTGCACACACCCTAACTTCTGTCCACCCTCTGCATGGTAAATAGAATAGTCCATAGAGCCTCATCGGTCACTGCCTTGATGGGGATCTTCTTCCCCGACGTACCTGTCCCTGGTGCACAGTGTCGATCTATAAGCTCTCTGGTAGTAATGTCCCCACCAGGGGAACCTGTCAGTGAGATGGGGGCACCCCGTCTCGAGAGACCAGTCAGGAAGTAGATATCCTATACCTCCACTGTAAGTATATGGGCCCCCACCTCAAAGTATTGCTACTCTCGATTCCACATTTGTAGTATGTGTTCCAGTAACCATTCATGCAACACCATGCTTGGGGTCCGGAAGAACTTCAGGAGCCCACAGTCTCGTAATGCAGCAATACAACCCACATTTCTCTCGGTAGCAGCATCCTCATTGCCATGTATTATTTCTTTCCATATCACCATGTTTTGAGCAACCTAGACCTGCCTAAAACAATAATGGTATGCATTAGAATCATCCTTAAATAATTGAAAATCAAAAGAATGAAGTTATACTGTTATAGCGGATTTCACCACACTAGGTGAATCACACATTGTATGGCCTTCCCCTGTCTTGCTGCAGACTCATTAGCCCCTATGGACCACTTTTTGTCTTTTGATGTATCCTTGACCATCCCTAAAAAACATAAGAAAAGTGATATACGCGGATTTTTCCCCGATAACCACGTACATACGCGGATATTCCCCTTATAGTCGCGTACATCGGGATGTGTACATAATCCAAAATCCTTTGGAGCGTTCCTTGACTTGGATCCAATTCATATGACTCCTGGCCTTCCATATGCCTTGAGATCGCACAGATTCGACCTTTCAGTATACCTTTGAAAAGCTATATAAGGAACCCTTGAGACATTGAAAGCATAAGAGAGAATTGAGAGTAACGAAACTGTAGTCCATTGTTACCAGAACTTATGCTTGAGTCTGCATCCCTTTGTCCCTTGGAGCACTGTTGTGTTCTTCCCAAGATTTCCCTTTGCTAGTAAGCTTGCTATCGAAGTGATGGAGGATTGAGGTGGTGGAGGTCCAAGTGGGGGATTCAGTTTCTCTGGTTCGCAGACGTGCCGTCAGAGGTTGTCACTTGTAATCTCTGATTCATATTAATAGAAATATCTTTTCCTGTCCAGTAATGTGTATTTGAATGAATATTGTATCCATTGGAATATGTCAAATGCTTTTACATTATTGATTATATATGCTAGAATAGATCTAACACCATGAAATATAGTATGCTTGTATTGTTTACTTGTTGTTGAGGATGTGCTATAACAATTCAAGCTGAAGATTGGAAAGCTCAACGGGGATCTACTTCAACCATCCGGAATAAGGTACGAGGTTCGATCCTTTAGTGTTAAATGTTTTTATTTCTATTGCATATTGGGAAAGATTGATTTCTGGAGTCTAGTTGTCTGTTGTGGTACCCCAAGCCATAGGAATTTCTCTCCGTAACAGAATTGGCGACTCCACTGGGGAGTTCCTAGTAATTGTCCTTTGGGGGTTGATTTCTTGGCATTCAATGTATTTGAATTGCTCTCTCTCTCTTGTTTCTGTGTCGGGTATGGGGGCATGTATGCCTAGTAGAGCCTGATTGGTGTGAATTTAGTCTCAGCCTGTCCGTTCACCTTGAATTTGTGCATCTTTTTCTTCCTGTACGCGGGTTTGTCACTTACAGTCGCGTATACACGCGGTTTCCCCTGGGATTTCCGCGTATACATGCGGGTTTACTGCGCATAGTCGTGTATACCCTGGTTTTTACCTTTTTGTGGAAGATAGTGGATTGCTGGGTGAATGCTGTTAGTTGCTGAGTCTCCTTTGGCACTGCCTGAGTCTGTTAATACCTCTGTGTTTGACCAGAAACATTTTTTTAGCCTAAATTTTTTCTTTTAGGAAAGTTCTTATCATGGCATCTTTGATTTTTTGTTTGAGATTAGTGCATTAGAGTCCTTTTGCCTTAGTGCTTTGCTGGAATGCTGTTTATGTGTGCTTGCAGAGTTTGGGGTGGGTAGAATCATTCTTTTGCTTTTCATATCTC
>LPNX010685778.1:2835-41060 GCA_001517045.1 Pseudotsuga menziesii | reverse complement strand
AGTACTAGTCACATTGCACCTTCCATCCCAGTGGTGGAAGCTCCATCTTATATACCTCCTAGGTCTAGAGTTAGTGATTTGATAGGGATACCAGGTTCCAGATGAGTGACGATAGGCACTAGTACATATCTTCTTACAGAGATTCCTTCATCCTCACTTCCGAGTTCTTCAAATGTAAACCCTCCACCTTACTCACGTGGTCCTTCGAGTCGACACGTAGCTATGAGTCAGATCCGTACTGCAATTACTAGACCAATTGTGTCTCAAGCCTACATACCACCCGTGGTGTCGGGAGGTTATGTTCATGTTTCTAGAGGTCAGATTGCTACTTCCATGACATATATCCCTAATTCCGGTATGTATATTCCTACTTCCGGAATGTATGTCCCTACCTATGGAGTGTCTCATGGGACATCGCAAGCGGTGACTTATGGACCCTATTATGGGACACAGTATGGACATGTCTCTTCACCTTACGGAGGCGGGTATTCACAACCTACTTACTCTCCTAACTATGGCTTTGTAGCTCCTACTAGTCAAGGTCCACCTCATTATGCTACTTCCGTGCCACCCTATACGGGTCATACAGGAGGAGGTCACTATGGCCAAGGTCATGGTGGTAATCAATCCTATATGAACCAGGGAGCGGTCCCTAGACCTCATCATCCTAGGCTCCCTTTCCTCGCGACACTCAATCTACCTGACTTATCGAGACTTACGAATGATCCTGTGGCTCATGACCCGACTTGGCCGGCTGTCCCTACCAAGCTTCCTTTGGACATTCCTAAGTTCGAAGGAAAACTAGGAGAGGATCCGAGTGAACACGTTACGACATTCCACCTATGGTGCTCTTCCAATTCATTGCATCAGGACTCATTCCATTTGAGACTATTTCAACGCACCCTTACAGGCCTTCGATGAAATGGTATATAGAGTTACCTAGGGGTGCCTTTACTTTGTTCGACGACCTTGCGATGATTTTCCTTAATCACTTCCAGCTACCAGTACGCTATGATGTTGGTACTAAACTCTTGTCGACATTTCGGCAAGATAAAGCCACCCATATTTCTGATCATATTCAGGAGTGGCGTAGATGGAAGAGATTGATCAAAGCCTTTATACCGCTGAAGTTCCTCCTTGAGTGGTTCCTCAAATATTTATCGCCATATATCGCAAAGGATGTTTCCACATCTAGAGTGCAGAATGAGGAACAAGCCATCTTTAGGGTGCAAGAACTAGACTTGATCTATGCTCAGTCTGGTTTGTTATATGAGATTATACCTACTGCTCCTCATTCTAATTTCGATCCCAAGGTCAAACCTGGAACACATGCCGATGGCATTGTGGGCAGTGCAAGTAAGAAACCTACAGGTTCGGTTGTGAAACAAGTTGCTCAGTTGTTAATCAACCAATCTACCTCGGGACAAGCTACGGCTTCATCTCAGCCCGCCCAAACGGTGAATGTACTTGCTGTGTAATCGTCCGACCAGAAGGGTAACCAGCAACCCAGACGGAATAGAAAAAAGGGTAAAACAATAATAATAAGAAGGGTGGGAATAAAAATGAGAATTCCAACAATAATGACAAGAACGGTAAAAATGCTGGGGGGGACAAGTAGAATAAATGTAAGGTTAAGTTTCCTTGCAAGCTATGTAAGGATGATCACCTCACTTACTTGTGCCCTAGAATGGATGAAGCTTCGAAGTTCATAGCACAGGGTTCAGCTGTGTTAACGAACCCTTTATCGCATAACCAGAATATGAACTCGAAGTCCCATGATCAATTTAGTGATGAAGATCCAGCTGAAACTAATCGTCGTGGGTGCATTAATATGGTCCGTGCCACGAAAGTTGTGACGCGTGCAAAATATTATACTTCATCACAACCCAACCCAGGCAAAGAACCTGATCCACCAGGAACCCCTTTGTGCCTTGAGAAACCTGTGGATAAACCTGAGGATGCACCTCGCATTCCTAAGGGGGTACTTAAGCGTTCGGGGCATAACCCAAATGCCCGAGCCGCCCAGAATTATTCAGTTGTCGAGGACTTGGGCCATACTCCTTGTGCGATGTCTGCATTGGAAGTGCTTCAGAGTTGTCCATCGCAAAGGAAGGCTTTGCTTTTCGCTCTTGGTGTAAATGGTGATGATTCTTCCTCAGTGATCAAATTTGAAACCGTAGGACATCAGCCTCGCTTGCCCTACTATGTGTCCCTTTTGGTGCATGTAGAATGTCTGAATATGATCGTCAAGCGCACTGTGATTGACGAGGGCGCTGCTGCTTCTGTGATGTCTTTGTCTTGTTGGAAGGGTCTTGGTTCTCCTGAGTTGTCAAAGTCTACGGCCATGTTAACTGATTTTGATGGGAGATCGTTTAGGCCGCACCGTATCCTCCCTTCCCTTAAATTTCATTTGAGAGGGAAGACCGTTGCGATAGAGGTTGAGGTGGTTGATGCACCCCTCGACTACAATCTCTTATTGGGAAGGAACTGGATGTATAGTATGCAAGCCGTTGCATCTTCTGTGTTTCGTGTTGTGTGCTTTCCTCATAATGGGAAGATTGTAACGATTGATCAAATGGCATTCAAGAATCTGCCTGTTACTGCATCTTCAGAAGCTTTGGTTCTGAAAGTTGAACATTCCCAGCCGGTAACTGGGAGTGTGGGTGTAGGCATGTATCCATCCCTCATGGGAACCTTTAGTTGTCCTGCACCCGTCCTCATGATAGGATCTAGTTTCGATGGTACTTCCACGTCTACGAGATCAGTGCCTTTTCGCACAAGTCATATGGGAGATCCTTGGATTCTTCCTTCACCGATTCCTTCGAGTGAGCCCGTTGAGATGAGCGTGCCGTTGCCTGCAGTCATGATAGCTTACCAATATAATCTTCAGTCTGCTACAGAGCCTTGTTCTTCCTCTTCGTGGACAGAGGAGGAAGACCCCTATGTGCTGCCTACATGGGCAGTATAGTCTTCTCATGCCCATGATTGCCTTGATACGGTTTTCCCTTCAGATGAAGTGATTATCGAGGCTATGTCAGGAGTCGAGCCACGATGGGAGGAGCTTCATCATAGATCATATTTCCTTCCAGAGCTTGACCTTTTGGATCATGAGGATTATAGGGAGATTCTTAGTCAGAAAGTTGGTAGACCCATGGTTCCATTAAGCTCTCCTGGTCAGATGGCTAATGGAAACATGGTGAACATATCGTCAACTATTCCTGTCAACATTTCTCGCAATCCTGGTACAATTGAGAATGTCTACATTGGGGCAGATTGTTCCCAAGATGAGATTCGAGAGTATACCGAGCTATTCAAGGAATTCCGTGATGTTTTTGCTTGGTCTTACGATGAGATGCCAGGGATTGACCCTCGAATTGTCAAACATGAGATTAAGACTTACCCCAACGCTAAGCCTGTTTGACATCGTTTACGCACGGTAAATCCTAGGAAAGCACCCGCCATAAAGGAAGAGATAGAGAAGCTATTGAAAGCTGGTTTCAGCTATCCCGTTCCCTTGACGGAGTGGGTTTCAAACCCCATTCCGGTGGATAAGAATCATGGAGCGATCCGTATATGCACTGATTTCCATGATTTAAATCATGCCTGTCCTAAGGATAACTTCCCCACACCATTTATAGATCAGATTTTGGATGAGTGTGCAGGTAGCGAGGTGTTCTCCTTTATGGACGGCTTTTTCGGGTATAATCAGATTCAAATTAAACCTGAGGACCAACACAAGACCTCATTTATTTGTCCTTGGGGAACATTTGCGTATCAAAAAACGCCTTTCGGCCTTAAAAATGCCAGAGCTACGTTTCAGCGGGCAATGACCTTGATTTTCCACGATCTCAAGTCCATTATTGAAGTATTTTTGGATGACCTCACTGCTCATTCTCACATGAGGATGCGTCATTCTTATCACTTGAGATTGGTGTTCGAAAGGTGCCGGCACTATTCTGTTAGATTGAACCCTCATAAGTGCATCTTTTGTGTGAAATCAGGTCGTTTATTAGGATTTATCGTTTCGAAAGAGGGTATAAGAGTCGACCCCTTGAAGGTAGAGGCAATACTTCAGTTGTCTCCCCCACGAAATATTCGCCATCTTCAGTGTTTGCAAGGCATGGAAAACTTCCTACGAATTTTTGTTGTCAATTTTGCCAATTTGACTAGAGGTTTCATGCATCTCTTGAAGAAGGATACTCCCTTTGAATGGGATGAGCGAGCCCAGGAGTCCTTCGATGCACTTAAGCGAGCCCTAGCATCGGCCCCGGTGATTAGTCCTCTGGATTATAGCTGTGATTTCCTATTATATGTGGCCGCATCTTTAGAGATGATTGGGATGGTTTTGGTTCAAGAGGATGAGGAGCTCCAAGAGCATGTCATCTATTATTTGAGCCAAAACCTTATTGACGCAGAGATTCGGTATTCTCATGTTGAGAAGCTTGCCTTAGCTACCGTACATGTGGTGCAGCATTTGAGACATTATATTCTCCTTCGCCAAACCTTGGTTGTTTCCCATGTCAATCCGTTTCAGTTCATCCTCACACATAGGATGATTGGGGGAAAATATAATAAATGGATTGTCATCTTGCAAGAGTTTGATCTCGAATTTGTTTCGGCAAAATCGAAGAAATATTTAATCTTTGCAGAGCTCATTTCAGATTTTCCAAGTGAGGCTGAGGAGTCGGTATGCGAAGATACGTTCGTTGATGAACACATTTTCTTGATCTCAACGGTTGACCCATGGTACAGAAATATCATAGTGTATTTGCAAACGCAGAGGACCCCTACTCACCTCTCGCGAGATGAGCGACGTCGATTACGTCACGTTTCCAAGAACTACCTCATAGTGGAAAATACTTTCTACCGCCGTGGAGTAGATTCCCTTTTACGACGTTGTTTAATTCATGATGAGGTTGAGGTAGTGCTTAATGATTGCCACGGAGGGGAGTGTGGTAGTCATTTATCTGGGTTTTCTACAGCTCAAAATATTTTGAGAGCGGGTTATTTCTGGCCGTCGATCTTCAAGGATTGTATTGAAGCGGTCAAGAGGTGCCACCCTTGCCAAGTGTTCACACATAATATGCGCTCGAAGCCTGCCCCGTTACACCCTATTATCACTGCCTGTCCCTTCACCAAGTGGGGGCTCGATTTTATGGATTGCAACCCAGCTTCGGCTGGGGGACACCATCATATCATAGTGGCTGTTGATTACTTCACGAAATGGAATGAGGCAATGCCTACAGTAAAACCCGATGGTGAGACAGCCACTCACTTCGTATTCAACCAAATCGTTTCTAGGTTCGGGATTCCAAGAGAGCTTGTCACTGACCATGGCTCGCACTTTCAGAACCGTATGATGGAAGAGTTGGCATCCAAGTTAGGGTATAAGCAAGAGCACTCCTCTTCTTGCTATCCTCAAGTGAATGGACAGGTTGAAGCAATGAATAAATCACTTAAGTCCATTCTCCAGCGAACCATCGCACAAAGCAAGACGAACTGGCATATTATGTTGTACCCTGCTTTGTGGGCATATCGAACCGCGGTAAAGACTGCCACTGGTTTTTCTCCATATCAGCTTGTTCATGGAGTGGAGTCGATATTGCCGGTTGAATGCGAGATTCCTTCGTTGAAGTTAGCCGTGGAACTCTTACCAGACACTTCACCTTTGGAGGAGCGTTTGGTTCACCTTGAGCAACTCAATGAGCAGCGTAGAGATGCCTTGGTGACTCTAGAGGTTAATAAGCGTCGTGTAAAGGCCCAGTACGATAAGTCTATCCATCCGAGAGTGTTTAGTGAGGGAGATTTGGTCCTTTTGTGGGATCAATCGAAAGAACCCTTGGGGGCAGGGAAGTTCAATCCTATGTGGCGTGGTCCTTACGTGGTCAAGCGTGTATTAGAGAAGGGTGCCTACGAGTTAGTGGATTATGAAGGGATGGCCTTGGCGGAGCCTAGAAATGGGCTCTATCTTAAAAAATACTATGCATGATCTTTAGCCAAGGCTGCTTGTTGTATATTATTGTACAACTTTTTTGCATAGTTAGGTCTTATTTATCATGATCGAGTTTTTGATTAGTTTCCATTTCTTGTGGCAGATGTCAATGGAATCTTCCACCTACATAGGATTCGCAGATGGTGCAAGCCGTCACACTCAACACTTAGCCTCAGCTGCTTGGGTGATTTATACTCCTATGGGTCATGTACTGTCTTTAGGAGGTGTATGTCTATGGCCATCTTCCAACAATATTGATGAATATAGTGCCATTATCGAGCTTCTACAGGATGCCATTTCGCATGGTGTTCTCTCTCTTGAGGTACGTCTTGATTCAGAGTTAGTAGTGTCACAGCTCAATGATTTGAACCATGTTAGAGATCCGACATTATTGAGGAGATTCTTACGTGTGAGATTGTTAGAACGCCAATTTGAGAGTATAACATATATACACATTCCAAGAAATTATAATCAAGTTGCTGACTCATATGCTAACTATGTGTTAGATTGGCATTTGTTTCATTCATCATAAATTAATCATAAACACAATTTTTACGCATGTAAATAAATAAACCGATCACCATAAAATTTTTTTATATACATCAAAAATGTGATAATACATAATGTCATAATACAAAATTGGGGCTTTGAAAGCCACCATCATATACACGGTAGTACAAAATAGATACACTCCTAGGTGTCTAGTCCTGTGGAGGTGGAAGAGGGTTGTGATCATGATATGTCACCACGGCTCTAGCTAGCCACCGAAATAAATGCACCCATGTGCATGGTACACCCACCACCTGTCTCTGCATAGCCTTAGGAAAGTCCTCGACTTGCGCCATGGGAACCCTGTGAGTCAGTCGCACGAAGTTGGTATGGATGCTTTGGAGCGTTCGCTCCGCATCCACACCGGTGATATCGTCTCCTCTTCCCCTCCGTCTATGACATGGGAAGCCCTCTGGTCACCATGGTCCCACATCTACACATGAATGGTAGATGTCATTATGTATTGTCACCCAAAAACATGTCTTTTTGATTCCATTAATCAAGAAAACACAAAAAAAATTAAATACTTTAAAATTTTTAAAAAGAGTAAGGGTCGAGATTCGTTACCTATGTCTCCATATGCTGATCCTGGTGGTAATGACATGTTCGAGTCTCCCTGGAAGTCTATCCCTGCATAAGGGTAGTCCTCTATGGCAACAATCTATCGTCGCCACCATGGAAAAAAGCATGCTGGATAGGGGTTGACCACCCTACCACCCCCCAGTCTGCGCATCTCCTCTGCCCAACGTCGTTGGGCCGGATCTCAAACCCCGTGGAGAGGAACATCCACTCTAGGGCTCAATCCTGGAACACGCTCGAAGAAAAACGTGCTCAAGATACTGCTGAACCCGAAGTTCTGTATCCTACCTGCCTTGCACTCACTAAGCTGATGTTTCATGTTGCTCAGTAGGGAAGTGCTCCAGTCATAGATGGTCAGTGTCATACACTCCACCGCATAGAACATTAGTGGCCGAGAGGCTTGATGGAGTGATGCTAAGCCTACTATCCTGCCCAGCGTCAGTAGAATGGCCTTTAGGCCCAGCACTTGTATAGCGTTGGTGGGAACTTGGCTCCCCACCTTCTCCATCTCTGGGTAGCAGTACATAGCTATGTACTCATCGATAGTAAGCCCATGACCTGGCCCTCCTTGGGCACAAAGATTCACCATATCACCTCGTCGTGATAGACCTGAGATAAAATAGATATCCTCCACCTCAATGGTGAGGGACGTGTTGTCTATCTGGAAGGACTCTGAGTCCGGTTCCCAATAGTCTACAAGCATCTGTAGTAGTGCTGGTTTGGCCCTCAAGCCACCTAGGCACCAAAACTTGTAGAGTCCACATCTTCTTAGAGCTTCTTGAGCCATTCTGTCAGCACTTACTGCTTCCTCTATGTCACCATGCTTGCGTTCTCGCCACTCTAGCACCATCCTGCATGAGAATTTGACCAAAATGTCGATTAGATTCATGAAAATCCTTATGCGCAGTGTCATACGTGGCTGTTTTCAAAACAACCGCATATGTACACGGTTTTTCAGCCCCTTTTCCGCGTATAGCCAGCCCTATACGCAGAAAAAAGCCTTGATACCCGCGTGGGCCGTAGCGCTCATGTAAGTTTGGCCTTTAAAAACTCATTTGACCATGAAAACGTGTAAAAATTATATTGAAATGCAAGCAGAGAACATGAGTAAATACCTGGAAGAAACGGTTGTGAATTCCGCCGGCTGGATTTCCTGGAATTTGCAGTTGAAAATTAGAGCTCCAATGGGTAAAAGTTTCAAATGATTTCTATTTTTTACTATTTATAGAAAAATTTTCAAATATTTGAAAATTTTTACCCCCTTTCCTATAGTTTTGACCGTTTCTAACCATTTTGGACCGTTTCTGATCTAATCTGTGATGTGGAAGACCGTTTTCAGCGTCGTTTCAGCCTTTGGATTGACCCGTTCGTACTGATCTCAGGTATAACGTCTACACTGGCATATAGGTTAGGTTCACCACCTTTTGCATTTTGCATGACCTTATGACCATGTCACTATATCCTTAGGTACGAACCCACTCTATTATGTCATGGAACCTTCTTGCTGCTATAGAAGTGGCATGATATGAGTGGTAGAGCCTCACCTTACATGGGTACCCTAGTTAGTGCCTTATTTTCATTTGGTGCCCATGCCGATGTTTCCCCCTTTAGGGTGTGGGAGTCCGTTGTATAGTATTGCCATGAAATTTAGCAAGAGCCTCATACTCCTCTTGATCTTATGTTGGCCATGTTCCCCCGGACTCCCTTGTATCAAGTTGTGGATGCATTATCATGAGCTTTGCCTGTCTTATTGAGCTTTATGCCGGCTCTCCTGACATTGCGTTTCAGCCATATGGCCCGAGCTTGTCTCATGTCTAGCCATGCAGAGCCTTTCTTTATATCCTTCGCAGCTTGATTCCCTTTTTACCGGGAGGGGATTTTTCCCCCAAGTGTCGATATCCTACACATGTATCCTTGCATTGAGCATAGGTATGTTCCACTGCTTGGAACTAGTTTGTTTTCCCTCATGACACTAGTCTCCTCTTAGTTTGTAACTATAAAGCTAGTTTATTCTTTTTTCAAGCTTTTCAAATAACTGAAAAAGACCAAAAAAATCAAAAAACCAAAAAGCCAGACAAGAAAAGATATTATCTTTGGCAGCTATTGAGTCGTGTCTCCTTCGAATAGAGCACTGTATATCACATCCATTGGTTGGGTTATAGTTTGACTTAGGAGCTGTACTCGTTATCTGAGTTTATCTCCACCGACTGGTTAAGCTTCCAGTCCCTATGGAGCCTCTATTGATGCCTCCTGCGTCATAGAGATGTCCCATTTTGTATATCGAGTCTATGCTTCCTTCATTCAGTCACCATACGCCGTTATGCTCTTGTTCGAAGGAAGTTGAAACCTGAGTCGGCCATTCCTCAGTTATCTTAACTTTGCATGTCGGCAATTCCCGGTACAGTTACTGGTTCGTGCACCTTATGATCGAGTTTTTCCATATTATATAGCTTTGCTGAGTACCTCGTGTTGGATGATGGGGGATGCCCTAATTCCCTCCTTCCAACGGATTTCATCCCATCGACTTCAGATCATTTATTCTGGGATTGGAGTCTAGAGTCATTTTGAGTGCCTTGAGACTTGCAGTCATCAATGGCAGGTTCTCTCGCCATCGACAGTTTTGGGAATACATCAATGTCCCCTGATCGATGGATTCTCTCAAGTGTTTGACCTCAACACATTTATTCACACTTGTTAGTTTTCACTCTAGTACCTTGATTCCCATTTTCATTATCGGTGGGCGATCTCGCGTCTGTTAACGGTATACATCAATGACCGGTAATCAGACGATGGACTACTATGTTCGACCTCGACACCTCTATTCGCATAGTAGGACATGTACTCGTAGCGGTGTGTGTAGAAGACCTTCCATATTGGTGGCATCCACTATATGCTACCTCCTTGATCGTGCCAGTGTTTATGAGATTTCAGCTCTTGTGACTTGTTCCAGTATATGCCAGACATTTCCAGCCACTATGGAGATCTTGATCTGTTATATATCTTCAGCCTATGTGGAGATCATGGTCCTTTGTATATCTTCATCATGGAGATTCTGATCTATGTATATTGTACTTAGCAATGACCACATATGTGTTATCATGTTTCATGCCTATTCATGGCCATTGTACTCTTATGTATCCGGGACTGCTATATGTATTTGCAGTTATATGCAGAGTTGTATTATTGTACTATGCTGATTGGGTGGCTGGTCTTCCATTTGGGTACCTTCATCACTTCACTTCTGGGATGGACTTATAATGTATTTCGGCCATTGTATAACCCCTCTGATCTCATACATTAGGGGGCATCTGTTATAGCGGATTTCACCACACTAGGTGAATCACACATTGTATGGCCTTCCCCTGTCCCGCTGCAGACTCATTAGCCCCTATGGACCACTTTTTGTCTTTTTATGTATCCTTGACCATCCCTAAAAAAAATAAGAAAAGTGATATACACATCTTTTTCCCCGATAACCGCGTACATACGCAGATATTCCCCTTATAGTCGTGTACATCGGGATGTGCACATAATCCAAAATCCTTTGGAGCATTCCTTGAATTGGATCTGATTCATATGACTCCTGGCCTTCCATATTCTTTGAGATCGCACGGATTCGACCTTTCAGTATACCTTTGAAAATATATATAAGGAACCCTTGAGACATTGAAAGCATAAGAGAGAATTGAGAGTAACGAAACTATAGTCCATTGTTGCCAGAACTTATGCTTGAGTCTGCATCCCTTTGTCCCTTGGAGCACTGTTGTGTTCTTCTTAAGCTTTCCTTTTGCTAGTGAGATTGTTATCTGAGTGATTGAGGATTGAGGTGGTAGAGGCCCAAGTGGGGGATTCAGTTTCTCCGGTTCGCAGACGTGCCATCAGAGGTTGTCACTTGTAATCTCTGATTCATATTAATAGAAATATCTTTTCCTGTCCAGTAATGTGTATTTGAATGAATATTGTATCCATTGGAATATGTCAAATGCTTTTACATTATTGATTATATATGCTAGAATAGATCTAACACCATGAAATATAGTATGCTTGTATTGTTTACTTGTTGTTGAGGACGTGCTATAACAATTCAAGCTGAAGATTGGAAAGCTCAATGGGGATCTACTTCAACCGTCCAGAATAAGGTACGAGGTTCGATCCTTTAGTGTTAGATGTTTTTATTTCTATTGCATATTGGGAAAGATTGATTTCTGGAGTCTAGCTGTCTGTTGTGGTACCCCAAGCCATAGGAATTTCTCTCCGTAACATATACTGCCCATACTATTAGTTTAAGTTATCCATGGTCGACATCACCTGTGCACCATTGGAGATAGGAGGTGGCACCACCTGTACGCTATGTTATTGGTGCGGTTCTCAGGTGGTACCACGTATACCGCAAGAGGTAGCCATGGTGCCTGCATTTTTGGTTTTATAGCTTTCCATATGGGCCCAAAACCCCCCAAATATCAAAATAAATGCTATGAAATGAAAGATAAGGGTATTAGCTGTTACCTGCAACTAGCGATGCTGAAAATGGACGGTGGAAACTCCCGGTATTAGCTGTGGAAGATCTGGCTAAAAAAATGCTCCAAGTGCTCTCTTCTAGAGATAAATAGTGAAATGATTTGATTTTTTACTATTTACTTGACTTATATAGGCATTTTTCTGTCCGAATTACTATAGTTTTGATATAAAATCATATTTTAGTCAAAGTTTATATGTCATAATCCCTTAATGCTGGTCTTAAATGCATTTAACACTTGTTTTTGAGTCGTTTGTAGGATAAGAGAACTTTAGTAAGAAGCTTTAAAAGTTTGTTTATGGATTTTTTGCACTTTCACAAAATGGAAAAGGTCATTGAGCGTTTATTATGGCACTTTGTCATGCTCATTAAAATCTAGTATCAAAGGTCTGAGTCTAGTTCAAGTTTCTTTCCAGGATTGTAAAAATCAACAATGTGTAAAGAAGCGTCATGGAGTCCTCTTTTCACCTCTTTTTCAGCCTCCTTAAACATGAAAAGGTCATTAAGCCCGTTTCTGATTCTTTCCAGGATCGTAAAATATAACATTGTTTAAAGAAACCTCATGGATTTTTCTTTAAACTCTTTTCAGGCTCCCTAAATATGAAAATATCGTCGGGCGATCTTGTCTTCTTCATGCTCATTAAAGTATTTGAAGAGTCATCCCTCCGACGGTAGGTTATATCTTTTTGGGTTCGGATAGGACTATTTATGAAAAAGGAACACTCCATCCAATCATGACTAGAAGAGTTCTCTAAGGTATGATTTTACACTTTTTTGGGCCTTAGAGACTAAATCATACGAAGAAGGACCCCTTTGGAGTCTTCTTTTGTATTTGTTCAGACTCTCTAAACATGAACGATATCGAGTTTTCTTTCAGTGGACTCGTTAAATCAAACATTGAGAGACCCGTTTTGGGAACGAACCCCTCCTCTCTCAGGTTCATAAAACATATGAGACTTGACTTGTCATCCGAAAATCTATATCAAGTGTTTGTTACCCTCTTTGAACTCGTAAAACCAAAAAGAGGCACTCGTTGATCATGATGGGGGAAATGGGAAGGGAATCATTTTGCAAATAATGGTAATTGTTTGTTGTTACCTTTGAACATGGCACTTGTCTGCACAATCATGTCAATCAATTGGGTATTTAGTTGATCTTTGTGACGATCCACTTTCATGAGTCATGTCAATCCTTTGAGTCGTTCAAAAGAATGCATTGTCCACTGTCACATTGTGTGTCTGTCACGTTCAGTCATGCTTCGAAGTATTTTTGTTGTGCCGCACGATGTTCAAAGGGGATTTGAATTTTTTTTACCTCTGCAGTGTACACATTCTTTGTGTCAATATCTTTGAGTCAGTCATATGTTTACTATATTCACATCATTCCAGAACTATGTTCCTAGTTTCATGTCATTGATGTGGGACTCATCATGGCCCTCCTTCGATGAGACTATTCCCGTCGACATTAGCTCATTTTCTGGGAAATAGTCTTAGAAACAATATTTGGTACCTTGAGATCTGTATGCCTTAATGACATATTCTCTCACTCTCAACATAGGTTCACATGATTGATCGATAGAATTGACTGGGTGTTCGACATCAGGACATCTATTCACACTCAGTAGATTGTACTAGGGTACCTTGGGAATCATTGACATCAATGGTGATCTCCGTAACACTTGTTAATGGTTCAAATCATTGGTTGGTAATCAAGTGGTTTCTACCATGTTCGACTTCAGATCATTGTAATCACATGGATAGAATCGTACTTTGTGGAAGACAAGACGAATACCCTAGGCATTTGTTTAAAAGTGCTCATTGCTTTTCCCCAGGTTGTGATGGAGTTTTGTATATCTAGCATGGATCCACATTTGTATATTTGTGGCTATGCTCAAATTTGCATTTGTATGACATAGATCTATGTTGTATGTCTGGTAGCTATGTCCAAGTTTGAATCCTCTATCACATGGATCTATGCTGTATTCTAGTAGCCATGCTTATTTATTCCTCTCATGGATCTGCCTTGTATTAGTATGTAGCCATGAGTTTGGTTACTTGTGTCTATGAGTCAACATACTGATGTAGTAAAAATGCCTACTTAACCACATGCTCCGATTGAGCCAACATTTTCATCTTGTGGCGACAACTTGTTCTCTCAAAGCTCTTGTTTATCGTATCCCTCTAATACGCATGCTTTGGGGGTCATCTTGTTATACCAAAATCCTGTCACCATCATGTGATAAGAACTTTGACATACCTTCTTTCCCTGAATCCCAGCTCTTGGAGTGGAAACTCATGGTTATCATAAATATTCCATGAAAATTCCTAGCATCGAGCTTGCCCCTTTATCCAGAAGTGGTACCCTTGTTCACATCCCCCATCCCCTATTTCCCACAAGCGGTGCCACCGTTTATGGCCCTTGGTCCATAAGCAGTTATTACCATAACCACTCTGTCATTGAAGGAGAAATGCAGTACCCTGGGTAAAAAGGGAAAAAGAGAAGTTTCTCAAGGCTTCTAGATGATAAGCCTCGTGTCCTCCCTTATCCCTACTGTTGTGGAATAGTTGAGCTTGAGATCCCTCATCCTAGGATCATAGAGGCCACCTCACCCACTAATCTCTCAACCATCCCTATCCATTTAAGCCTTATAAATATGATCTCATGGCCATGGTTGAGGAGAGAAATCTTAAGGTATTGTTATGCTATTGGATTGATCACTTGGCCCAAGATCATTTGGGAGAGCATAGAGAGCTAGAGTTAAAGCTTTTGGGGATGATAATGCTTGGTTTCATGGATATGCATGTCAACACTAAGGCTTGGTTGTAAACTTCTTCATATTCCTTTAACGCAAGTTGATTTATGTTCCACATATATTGTTGTTGTTTGATTTCACATGTATGTTGTTAGATTCCTTAGTCACTAACATAGATTAGTAGATTATATTATGGTGGTTTTGATATGTTTGCATGTTGAATATTATTACAAGTACATAGGGTAATGATCGAAGCATTACATTCCAGGTATCTACAACATATAGGGAGAGTCTTCAACCTCTATCCTCTATTTGTTCTGGATCTGAACCATTCAGACCAGTGGAACACCTTGCTATCCGCAGGAGGTGAAATATTCCAGCTAACTACCTACAATTAATCCTTGTTATATTTCCCTCCTTCTCTCTTCCCTCTTCCCCATAACCCTTACTAACACCCTCTATAATTCTCTCTCACCCTTACTCCACCTCCCCCTAACCCCAACCCATTTCTCTCTCAACCAACTCCATCACAGCCACCCTCTTTCTCTCTATACCCCTAAACCTCCCTCTCTCCCTAACCATGCCTCTCCTTATTGTACTCCTACTACTAACAACCCCCACATCTATATCTCCATCTCTCTCTCTCTCTCTCTCTCCTCCTAACCCTCATTAACACCCCCCTCCACACACACACACAAAATTACCACCCCTTCTCATGACTTCTTCTAATCACACCCCTCCCCCCTCTTTTTGTCTCAGCAGCTTCCCTCCTCTTCCATCCCTCTTTCTCTCTCTCTCTTTCCACCCCCCCCACTCCTCATCACCCTATCCCCCAACATGTCATAACACTATCCCTACCACTTATATTTATCTCTACCCCAAATCCTTACTGCTCACCTCTCTCTCTCTCTCTCGACCCTTTACTCCTACATCTACACAAAATTCCACCCCTCTCTCTCTCCCCCTACTCCCTAACACCACCCAATCTCTCTCTCTACCCCTAACTATTCTCTACTTGTAAAATCCCCTCTCCATCTCTCTCTCACTGTACTTTCCCTCCTACTCCCGCTACCCATAACCTCCTCTCTCTATCCAAACCCCATACTATACCTCTCTCTCTCTCCCACCTAAATATAAACCCCCCAACTCCTCACTAATAACCCCCATTTGTATAACTTCAATACTCATCCCCAACCTATCTTGATCTCTTTTTGAATATCTCCCCCAAACCCCTCCCCACACTTTCTAACCACCCCTTACTTAGATCCCTCTCTCTCTCTCAATCATCTATTCCTTAACCTACCCATAACACCTCTCTCTCCCTCTCTCTCTCTCTCTCTCTTAATTTCCTTCTCCTCAACTTACCCATAACACATACCCCTATCTCTCTCTCCCCTTGATTAGTGTCACCCCATTCTCTATCTCACACCCCTACTACCACCCCTAACACTATCCCCCCTCCTCCCTCTCTCCCCTCACCCCCCTAATCTTTTATAAACTTGTCTCTCATTTCTTCTCTTCGCTAATGATCCTACTATCCCTAACTCCCTCCTCTTTATCTTTCCTACACCTACAACTAGCCCCCTGGATCCCTCACTCTATCATACTTCCACACCCTAACCACTTGTCCCTACAATTATTATGAAACACAAGACCACAACCCTATAACTCTTAATTATACACCTATTGTCTTTAACTGCGCTACCTCTCAACAAATTCCTAACCCTTTTGATGTCTATCTCTTTCTCTCCCACAAACCCCCTCCTCAACCCTACCCTTAATCACCACCAATTTTCTCCCTCTCTCTCTCTCCCTACCCCTTACTCCACCTGCCCATAACCACCACTTCTCTCTCTCTTGCCCCTACTCTCTAACACCCCTCTACTCTCATGCCTACAATTAACCCTTGTCATGTTTCCCTCCTTCTCTCTACCCTCCTCCCTTTAACCCTTACAAACACCCTCTCTAATGCTCTCTCACCCTTACTCCACCTCCCCCTAACCCTAACCCATTTCTCTCTCCAACAACTCCCTAACAACCACCCTCTTTCTCTCTCTACCCCTAAACCTCCCTCTCTCCCTAAACATGCCTCTCTTTCTCTCTCTACCCCTAAACCTCTCTCTCTCTCCCTAATCATGCCTCTCTTTCTCCTACTCCTGCTACTAAGAAACCCCACATCTCTCTCTCCCCCTCTAACGCTTATTAACACCCCCTCCCCCCCCACACAAAATTACCCTCTTACTACCACCCCTTCTCATGACTTCTTCTAATTGCTCCCCTCCCCCCTCTCTTTTTCTCTACAAATTTACTCCTCCTCCCTCTCTCTCTCCCTCTCCCTCTCTCTCTTTCCAACCACCTAAATCCTCATCAACCTATCCCTACCACCTCTCTTTCTCCCTACCCCAACTCCCCACTACTCACCACTCTCTATTTCTCAACCCTTTACTCCTACACCTACCCATAATTCCCACCCCTCTCTCTCTCTGCATACTTTGTAACACCCCCCAAACTCTCTCTCTCTCTCTCTCTTTCTATCACACACACACACACACACATGAACTCATACTACCAACTCTTATGCTAAACCCCATCATATTGACATCCTCTAATCACTACCCCCCCTTCTCTCGATCTCTACAAATTCCCTCCTGCTCCCCACACCCGAAAAATCCTTGATCTCTATCTCTTTCTCTACCCAAACACACCTCCTCCCCCTATCGGTAATCACCTCCTCATCTCTCTCTCTCTCTCTCTCTCTACCCCTACATCCCCTCCTACCCCCCCCGCCCATAACCTCCTCTTTATTCAAATCCTGTCGCCCCCCCTTCTCTATCTCACCTAAATATAACCTCGCAACTCCTCAAAAATAACCCCCTTTTATTTAACTTCCTTGCTCATCCCCAACCCATCCTGATCTCCTTCTCAATATCTCCCCCAACACTCTACTTAGAGCTCTCTCTCTCTCTCAACTGTCTACGCCTCAACCTACCCATTACACCTCTCTCCCTCTATCGCTTATTACTCTACTTACCCATAACACAACCCCTATCTTTATCCCCCCCTAGATAATTTTATCCACTTTATCTCTCTCTCTCTATCAAACACTCACACTCGAACTCCCACACCTGATACTAGCCCCCCTCCTCCCACTCTCGCCTCCTCCCCCTAATCCTTGATAAAACCCTCTTTTATTCCCTCTCTTCCCTAGTGCTCCTACATCTTTATCTCTCCTACAACTACAACAAACCCCTTTGGATCTCTCCCCCTCTCATACTCTTGCACCCCTAACTATTGTTACTATAACCATTATGAAACTTAAGACCAAAACCCTACCACTTCTCCTTATCCCTAACCCAATTCCCCCCTACTCACCTCTCTCTCTCTCTCTCACCTTTACTCCTATACCTACCAAGAAATTCCACCCCTTTCTCTCTCCCCCTACTCCCTAACACCACCCAATCTATCTCTCTCTGCCCCTAACCTCTCTCTAATTTTAA
The DNA here is from genome assembly GCA_001517045.1 of Pseudotsuga menziesii. Taxonomy (NCBI): domain Eukaryota; kingdom Viridiplantae; phylum Streptophyta; class Pinopsida; order Pinales; family Pinaceae; genus Pseudotsuga; species Pseudotsuga menziesii. Next base: position 23,175 of record LPNX010685778.1, on the reverse strand, counting down.
CTTCCTCTCTCTCTCTCTCTCTCTCTCTCTCTCTCTCTCTCTCCCTCTCCCTACTTCCCCTCCTACTCTCGCCACCAAAAACCTCCTCTCTCTATCCAAACCCCATCCCCGACCTCTCTCTCTCTCTCTTGCCTAAATATGAACCCCACAACTCCTCAACAATAACCCACATTTGTCTAATTTCAATACTTATCCCAAACCCATCCTAATCTCTTTTTGAATATCTCCCCCAACCCCCTCCCCAAACTTCCTACCACACCCTACTTAAATCTCTCTCTCTCTCTCTCTTAGTCATCTACTCAACCTACCCACAACGTCTCTCTCTCTATCTCCCTCTCTCAATTGCCTACTCCTCAAATTACCCATAACACATACCCCTATCTCTCTCTCCCTCTAACTAGTGTCACCCCGCTCTCTATCTCACACACAATCCCATCCATACTCCCACCCCTAACACTAGCCCCCCTCATCCCTCTCTCCCCTCATCCCCCTAATCCTTTCTAAATTCCTCTCTCATTTCCTCTTTTCCCTAATGCTCCTACTATCCCTAACCCCCTATTCTTTATCTCTCCTACACCTACAACTAACCCCCCCTGGATCCATCTCTCTCTCATACTCTCCCACCCCTAAGTAGTTGTCTCTATAACTATTATGAAACATAAGACCACAACCCTATTACTCTTAATTATACACCCATTTTATTTAACCACACTACCACTCACAAAATTCCTAACCCTTTTGATCTNAACACCCTCCTCAACCTTGCCCCTAATCACCACCAATTCTCTCTCTCTCTCTCTCTCTCTCTCTCTCTCTCTCTCTCTCTACCCCATACTCCACCTTCCCATAACCACCACCCATCCATTTCTCACCCATACTCTCTAACATCCCTCTACTCTCACGCTTACAATTAACACATGTTCATTGTTAAGGAAAACACACCCTTATAACCTAGGGCATATGGGGTTACCAACTTACTAAGCTAAACTTGTAGATAATCAGCCATGTATAAATTGAAATAGGAATAGGAAGAAAACTGAGGAAACCTAGTTTGTGATGGTTTATCCTAGCTTTTCTTCTCCTCTTCTAGTTTCTTCCACAGCTTCCAAGGTATCTCCAATCACCTGAAATGAACAAGTTCTTCCTACAAATATCTTATATATATATGAATGGTTAATGAAATAACATATTCATAATGAGATTATAAGATAATTTAGAAATCAACATATATAAGAGTGCATAATATTGGAAGAAGAACTTTCTTTATTAATAAATAGAGATGGTGAGATTACAACCAAACTTTTGAAATAGGGACTACTCTGCAAACCGAGGACACTGAGTTCTGTTGCTCTAAGATGTCTGAAGCCATACCATGAGCATAAATTTTCTCTTCTAAGAATTATTGATTAGCCCCATCCCATGGCCTCTATTTATATATGAGGAAATAGAGAGATTTCGATGGTTAACATGGTTGAGACAATTGAGATAGTTATGATTAGGGGCTCAACTGTCATTGCCTAATCATGTTTTATATTTTTAACTTCAAATTAAGCTACACATGACTATTGATATAGACAAGTCACGTATGACACACTCCTTTCTTTAAGGAAACCCATGTGTTCAATGTACACGTGAGTTACAATGCAGATACTCGCGTGTGACACATCGGTTTCTATGCAAATAGTTGCGTGTTCAACCCTAATGTATAAACAAAAATATATCCAGCTTGTCAGGAGATGATGTATCAACAGTCATTCCCATCTATAGCTTTTTGGATACTTCAATCCAGTTTGTCCTTTTGTATCTCGACATATTGGATGTCAGTACTTAGATGGAGAAGTGCCATTTTACATGATAACAGATGTACCCTAATGTGTGAGGTCGGAGGATGCCATGTTCAATATAATGGAACACTATCTCCTTTTACAATATTTGATTACATCATATGATACGGGTAACAATACCACTTATATTACAAAGTTGGAGCGAAACCACAATATACAATGATGAGTCTTCAAAATATGGAAGCAGTGTAGCTGAACATAACACAATCTTGTGCAACTTAGGCTATAGAGGTGAACCTAAGGCATTCATCCAAATCCAAAGGAACCAGTACAATCCCTACCATGTGAATAGATGTGCTGAAGTCGAACATGGAAGGAACTCAAAAGGAGTTCACCAATAATGGTATTGAATCCTAAGGTACCATCGTTAAAAATATAGGTCTTCGTCTTTAGGAAGTGTAGATGAGAAACCGTGTTGTGATGAGGAAGGAGATGATTCCTCCAATAGATCACAAGAGTGACTAGGAACTGGATACAGGAAGGTAGACACAAGTAATATCATATAGGATAATGATGGAATCAAGATAATAATAATATGAAGGGATAGATCCTTGAACAATGAACATGACACAAAGATGACCCAAGGAAGCTTTCAACTTGCAGATAGAACAACGAGACTTATCTGTCATGTAGGAGACATGATCAGATTCCCCATGTATAAAGGACAAGTGGAGGAGTAAAAACTCAAACTAATAGCTGAGCTAAAAATGTAAAATGAGACATGAGTATCGAAAAGTTCAGAGAGTGCTATGTTCAAGGAGGACATGATGCCAATGTATATAACCCAAAGAGAGTACTTATTATTTATCTTTCCTATTGAATTTTAACAAGTCCAAGAATTTCAACTCAAGTCTCTCTTCATTTTTTACAAGCTTGAAGAGGGGAGAGAATAATGCTTTATAATGTCACTTATTCGTGGATTTTACCGGCCTAAACTAGTACATGCTTGTTGGTGTTTTCATATTTTGAGAGTCTAAAACCTCCAAAAAAATACTCTAGGGGGGTGGTGTTTTGTACAATTTAGTCTCCTGAGGCTGGAAAAGTATAAAAAAATCCACAAAAGAACTCTCTTGGCTCCAGAAGGACTAAGGTATACCTTTTTTGTACTTAATCGACAAGGTCTAAAAAAGGGTATAATATCACTAAAACAACACACCTTTAGAAGTAGCAGGTAGCTTGAGTTTAACGAGTGTGAAGGAAGGAAAAATCACTTAGAAATATCCATTTGATTACGAGAAATGGGGCTTACAACAATAAACTCTATGCTTTGTTCTATAAGTTTTATGAGCATGTGAAAGACATAAAGTAGGCTCAGAATCTTTTTCATGTTTAGGTTCATAGCATGAAAAAAGAGAAAACTATGCTCATACATGGTGTTACTTTTCTGTAAGTTTAGTCCCTCAGGTCCAGAAAAGTGATAAACCTATGCCTAAGAATACTCTTCTCAATTTCGAATAAAAGAGAGTGCTCATTTTTCGTAAATATTCCACATGTTCTGAAAAAATGATAAACTACCACCAATGTGGATTCCTGTTCACTTATTCTTAACGAGTCTGAATGAACAAGTTTATTTGGTTGTCACGTCTATTTTGAGGAATCAAACCTCGGCCTAAAGAAACCCCATAAGGGTGGGGAGCCTTATAAAGAGGGATAAATTGCAAAAAGATACAAAATGAAGGCTCATTTTGTCATGAAAAACTACTAAGAAGCCTTTCGCAAACCTGCCACAATAGCAGCATAGGTACCAAAAGACAGTGAAGTGTTTTAAACTAGGGTACCCATGAAAAGGAGGCCCTATTCATGGAGGAACAATGATGTAGATGAGGTAAAAATGGTTAAATACCATAGACCGTGGTCAAATAGGTAATCCGAGGGTTAAAACGGATAAGGTATAGATGCATAAGTACATATCGAGGACCAAATCCTACTCTATATGAGTGGATAACAACTTCTTAAAGATCTCAAACTTGTTTCATTGAGGAAAAAGTCATGGAATTAGTTTATTTATTAAAAATAATTTTCAAACTATAGACTATAGATCCAAAAATTTGAAATTTTTCTATATATAGTTCAAAAAACAGAAATAAAACATTCAATTGGATATTTTACCCAATTTGGCAAGTTTTCACCTCTAACTTGGATTGCTCGGCGAGGACAAACTAGTGGATCAATTCAAAATATCCAAGTGTTAGGCTGGTTGGCTTTCCCCTCTTCTTCATTTCATCCACTCTAATTTTCATTTTGTGAAAAATTTTAAGGTTTTGTGCTAGGCCTAATTGGGTTACGCAGTAAACCCGGGTAGGCTAGTAAGATAGTCACGTACACGTGTTCTACACGTGACTTGCTTGAAAGAAACCCGCGTATGACATGCAACATGCCTAAAGCATAGTCATGTGTTCTGTGTGACCTAACAAAGCTTGCAATATGGGAAAAATTGAAGTAAATCAATAGGTTCTAATGCTCAATAATGGTCAAATGGGTAGGTACAAGATGGTGCTAGAGTGGAGGGAACGAGAACACGAAGACATGGATCAAGATGCTCTACAAGATGCCCTAACTTTGCAAGATTTACAATAAAGTGGTTTATTGAAGTTCTTTTGTACTTCCAACATACGGGCCAATGCCCATCTACTGGAGCATTTGATCAGTTACTGGGATCACAACTTTGGTGATTTTGATCTTCAAGGAGAGATATTGGAGGTAACAGTAGAAGACATGTACTTCATTATAGGGTTTTCCCGCAAAGGTATGTCCATGAACCTTGAGGGTATATGTAGCAGTGGCGACCCTTTGAGTGTCCAAGACTATTTCTACACCTACTGCTCACCAGGCATGCAGAAGAAGGGATCATGCATCCCTATTGTTCACATAACCAGCCTTCCATTACAACTAGTGGTAAGCCCTGTGGTGAGGGTTACTGGATCATATTCATTGCATCTAGATACTTAGACATAGATGAGGATTGTAGTGGAGTGTGTACAAGGTACTGTATTTGAGTAGTGCTCGGGTATGATCCTGATTATGAAGAAGCAGCTCTCTAATTGGAATAGAGGAAACCATAAAAAATTGGATACTCAAGCATATTAGTGGCGTTCTTCTTTGAGGGACTGCCTAGTATTAGCCTTTTAGTAGCACTACCAGCATTTTCTCCTTGCTAGCCTCGACTAACTAGGTGTGGAGAGGTCTTCCTCCATCAAGGTGATAGAGTACCGGTCAAGAGTTTATATGAGGATGAATTTTATCTATGGTGGGAGAAGCATTTTCCAGCTCTCGATCTATTCCTATACTTAGGACTGGATTTCCAAGGAGACAATGATCTTGTCCTCCCTCCATAGGAGGCATGGGGAGAGCTAGGTTTTTTTTATGAATTTTAATCATAAAATTACATACATATGTATAAAAGTTTTAATCCATTTTAAATATTTTTGAAATGCAGATATTGGACATGTACGCCCCGATTGGCACCCTAGGATGTTTGTGTGGCTCGTACAGTGTGGGGACCAAGGTATACTTAGATTTCACGAGGGAAAGCTGGAAAGATAGACCCAAGCAGTCCCCACCATATGGATTGAGCGGATTCCTATTGTCATGCAGTAATTTGTAGTAGGGATTCCTTCTACCTAGCTACGCCTACTAAGGAGGGTGGCCAGGGGTGTTCTTTTTTATAGGCAGGTCAAAGAGGCTGCCGCAGCTGATGATGCTAAGGAACATGCCTAGATTTATAATCATTTTAATGGATTGTGATCCTATTTTTTGTATATTTTTACAGTTTTGACTGGATATTTGGATAAAAAATCGACCTATCTATGGACATATTTTACATATATATATATATATATATATATATTTTGCCTAGTTATTTACATGTGTCTCAAATGTATCTCTTATGTATATTTTACAAAATGTGTGTTAAGTTTCGATCTAGAATGTAGTTTGCATAAGCATCAATTATTGTATTTTCATTATGTGGAATGTGATTAAATGAAATTTATTTCAAGTAATCTAATCTGCAAAAACATACGTAACAAGGTAGGGTTTCACACATGATAAGCTCCATCGAGCTGGGAAACCATGAGTTGAGAGTCAAGTCTGACCTCTAACCAGGTGATGCCATGTGACGAGGCATCCCATAAAACCTCAATAACAACCCTGTACTCGACCACATTCTTAGTAGTAACACCTAAGAAAGCACCTCTAGAGGCAACTAGCTATCCTAAGGGTGAATAGATGACCCACGCGGCTGAAGCCAAGTTACAAGTATGATGAATAACGCCATCCGCAAAACCTATGAACCACTCACCTGACATCTATAACAATGACCATATGGTATAATAAACACTAAACAACTAAATATTCTACATAAAAATACATACAATAAAAATTCAACAACAAGCACTAAGAATAGGAGTAGTACTTATTCAGGTAGATGCAATTTCTAGGCTCAGGTAGCTTATTTCCATCAAAATCAGTTAATTCATATACTAATTTCTCCAAGACCTTTGACACAATACAGGGATCTAACCACATGGATTTGAATGTTCCTGCCCCCCAAGGGTTCTTTGTCCTAATCCCAGAGCAAGACATGCTCCCCTTTAGAGAAAATTATTGGCTTAACAACTTTGCCATATTGGTTTTTAACCCTTTTCTTATGAGCTTCATTTTCCTTCAATGCATCTCTGCATCGTTCATCTAGATTTTCCAAATGTAGAAAACATTCTTCTAATTATATGGTGTCAGGGAGTACATGAATGGCTATCTTAAGCGATGGAGTTTCACATTCAACCGGAGTGACTGCTTCCACCCCGTGAATAAGTTGGAAAGGTGAAAAACCCGTGGTAGTCTTGACATTAGTGCGGTATGCCCAAACTGCATGATATAGCATGATGCACCAATTTGATTGACTTGCATTAATGTTGCACTTTAGAATGGTCTTTATGGTCTTACTGACTACCTCTACTTGACCATTTGCTTGTGGGTAGAAGGAAGATGAGTGATATTTATTGAACCCTAACATAGTAGTCAGCTCGGTCATCATACTATTTTGAAAGTGATTTCATGGTCAGTGACAATATCCTTTGGAATTCCAAAACAAGTAATGATCTGGTTAAAGACGAAGAAAGCTGCAATTTCACCATCATCTTTAAAGGTAGGAATTTCCTTTGCAATAAGCTCTACAAAAACTAAGGACTTTTTAGATTGGGAAAAATAAAAATCCAAGTCAAACTCTTGGAGAATGACTATCAATTTATTGAATTTTCCCCCGATTATGCGTCAGGACAAAACATACAGAAAATAATTAACATTTTCCACCACTGCGATGGACCTTAGTAGGTTGTAGTGACGTAACCTATGAACAACATAAAAAACTACTAAAGCCAACTTCTCCGCATGGGCGTATCAAAATTTTGGACCAGCTAATGCATGAATGAGATAATAGACAACATGCTCTTGTAGCTTGTCGTCCTCCTGAACCAATACTACCCCAATGGTCAACTCTAATGGAGCTAGATACAATATATAGTCTCTAGAGTAATATGGTGGACGTAACAAAGGAGCCAAGAAAAAAGCGTTTTTCAAGCCTTGAATGGAAGTTGTGTGGTTTTATCCCATACAAATGGAGTATCCTATTTTAGCAAGAGCATGAAACCCTTAGTAATCTTGGCATAGTTAATGATAAGACGTCGAAGGAAATTAGATTTTCCTTGCAGGATCTCAAGTTTTCTAATAGAACGAGGAGGAGGCAGATTTAAAATGGCCTCTACTTTTAAAGGATCCACCTGAATTCCTTTGTTTGACATGATGAACCCTAGTTACCTCCCTAACTCAATGTAGAAAACACACTTGTGGGGATTCAAGTGTATTTTTTAATGTCTGCATCATTCAAAAATTAAGCGAAGGTGATCTAGATGGTCCCTCCTCTTGCAACAATGGAAAGGAAGGTTATGTAGGTACACAACTCAACATATTTTTAATGTCGTGGAAGGAAAATTTCATTGCCTGCTGAAAGTTAGCCCCTGCAATTTTCAAACCAAAGGGCATTTTCTTGTACAAAAATTTACCCCATGGACAAATAAAATCCATTTTGTGTTGGTCTTCAGCTTGATTTGGATTTGATTGTATCCGAAAAAAGCATCCATAAACAAAAAAACTTCACTGCCTGTATAAACATCAATGATTTACTCTATAAAGGGTGTGGGGTAATTGTCCTTGGGACACACTTTATTTAAGTCACTAAAGTTAGTGCATATGCATATTGTCCCTTATTTATTATCAACAGGAACGGGATTGGATACCCATTCCATCAGAGCAATCGGGTAGATAATCCTTGCTTTCAGTAATTTTTCCACTTCATCCTTGAAGGTTGTCACTTTGCGTGGGTTAACAAGTATAATATTTTGTCGAACTGGTTTAGCGTCAAGACAGATTTGGATTTCATGTTCCAAAATCAATGGATCAATTCTAGACATCTCCTCATATGACCAGCAAAACACATCTTGAAATTCCTTAAATAAGGAAGTATATATATCAATCTCCTTTGGAGAGGAGTTTGCACCAATATGCACATTTTCAAAGACGTCAGGGTTTATAGATATGTTGATAGGAATGGTAACATAAATATTCTCCATATTCCCCTCAGAAAATATTCCCTTAGGAAAAGGATTAATCGGTACATAAACATATTCTTCCAGTCTCACATGGAAATCTTGGTTTCAATTCTACTCGGCTCAGAAAAAAAGTAGGACCTATGGTGAAGACATTTACAAATATTACTATCTCCCACTCATGGCTTCCAAAATTGCTTCATCTAAAAGAAAAAAACATGTCTAATTAGTCATACGAATATAAAGAGTTCTCTACCCAAGAAGGCAAGTAATCTTCTTTTGACTCGTCTGATACTATAGAATGAGTCATGATAGAATCATTAGTGGTGTCTACAATATCTTGATAAGCCACTTCCACTGTATATAAGGGCACCTGAGGTTCATGGAGGGAAGGAAGGAACCAATGATAAGTTCTATCGACAACCATTGTGATAGAATTCCCTACACTCGTGGAACCTAGATAATTTATCGGGGTTGGGATATCAAATGTTCCCATTAATGATGCATACATTCCAACACCCAAGCTCTCATTATCCGGTTTAACCTAATCAACCAAAGGTACAGTGGATTTATTAGTTTCCAAACGTCCCTTTTGAGTGAAACGGAGTTGGTCAATAGTAACCAACTTCCCTTCATGTGGAAAAACCACCACTCAAAGAACGACTAAGGAATTCGCACACATGGCATAAGTCCAACTTCTCCCTAAAAGAAATTTATAGTCAAAAGGAGCATCAATAACCTCACCTTCAGCAACCACTACTTTCCCTGCCAACTCAACCTCAAAATATGGTGGGATACCATGTGGGAGGAAAGACATCCCACCGAAAGTAGTAAGAAAGGTGTTTGATGGAACTAGCTCCTAGAAATCTAAAGCCTTCTAGCAAGAAATAGACACAACACATGTGGAATAACCTTCATCAACAACTGTATGTCCAATGGTTTTGCCACCATGAATGAAATCTACTGACAAAGACACATGATATGGCATGCAACTCTTAACATCTGATAGATTGAACTTCACCAATAGGCTCAAGGAATCCATGTTGCCTAAAGCTGCTAATAGGGAATCCCGCTGAGCATGACAAATCTGTAACACTTCTAGTGCATACATTGCACAAGGAGTTTGGGCCAAATGTTCTACCACAGAGTAGTTATAAGCATCCCTAGAATTTGTATTATGAAATTCCTTTTTTTTAACAACCCTCCATAGGGGTCCGAACAAAAACACTAACATGCATACATATTCATAAAACTAGATCTGATAAAAATTGTAGTACATGTATCTAAATTTTTTGTTCTACAATATTAAACAAACTAAAATAATTTTTGCATACCTGCAAATCGCTAGTCGTTGATGTTTGAGGACGAGGCCAAAGGTTGTTTTTCTTTGCTTCGCTAATGTTGCAGTGGCTGGATTTCCAATCTTTTATAACCCACCGGTTTCCTCCCTACCATACCCTGATGGGTACTCTCCTTCCCCTGGGACCCTTGAGCTTGATGGGGCTGAAAATATGTGTCTAGCAATGACAATATAACGCCAGACTCCTGCTAGGAGGCTACAAACCTCGCTCACGTTGTATTCAACCAAACTCTTCTATAGTCACCTCTAAGTCACAAAATTGATCTGTGCTCACACGATGGCAACTAGAAGAGGAAAAAGTCCCCTCTCTCTTCCTCTCGCTTCCTCTCTCTTCCTCTTTTTATTAAACCTTTCTTTAACAAAAATGCATCCACGCATCATTTTAGTTTAACTCATTCTTTACTTAATTATTTGATTTGTTTATTTTATTCACTCAACCTTATTTTGTTATTTTAGTTTATATTTTACTTATTTTTAATTTTAGTTTAGTTTATTTATTTATGATATTTATTTATTTATTATTATTATTATTATTATTATTTTACTTTATTTATTTTATTTATATAATTATTTATGTTAGTTTTATTTAAATTATTTATTTTAATAATAATTATTTATTTATTTCATTTAACAAATTTGGGTATGTTTATGTTCTTTAAGACCAATTTTTATTATTTTTCTTTAGTTCATTTAGGTGTTTTATTACCGTTGCATTCTCATCGCAACTAGAATTATCAAGGCATTATGCTCCCAGCATACCCTTCCAATAATTCCCACAGTATGGAAGTTGGTTATGATGACTTACCCAATATTACCTCAGTTTTCATACCCTACGAATATCCAGGTGGTTCCTAGGGAATAGGGCCAGATCCCTATTACGTGCCCCCAGTATAATACTCTTGAGTGACCAACTTGCGACCTACCCTCATGACACGCACATCTGATGAGCTGGAGTTTTCCTCACTCTATTCAAAGCTCATCTCGTCTCCCGTTGCTAGAGTTACACATATAACTTTTCATCCCCGTCACTTGATGTGGGTTGATTGGCAATCGTCTCCCATCACCTGCACATATAACATCGTGTGCATCAAATCTCATAAAATAATATTTTAATCATAACATAATTATTTGTTCACCTCAATTATCGAGGTTTCCTAACTCATTCAGAGTCCATGCATGTTAGAGCATCAAAACATATCAAACTTTAATAACATTACAAACAAGTTTGGTATCACCTGCCATATTCATTGACTCCCTTAGAGTCTTTTCATACTGATGCTCTCTTTCTATTCATGTGCCTTCCTTTCCAGTCACACTCGACAGACCATTAGAGTACATGATTCACAATACTTTATTTGTTAATAATTCAAAGATACGCAACTAAATCTTGCTTGATAACTTCACATAATTTCTCATTCATTCACAATAGAATCATTGATATAATTGCATTGAAAACTAACAAAATCTTAATTAATTTATCATGTAATCCATAAGTCATACCATTTTGTTTAGGTCATATCTCATTAGTAGCTAATTGTTTCATTCCTTTGCAGGTCATTCGAAACTGGATGACCTCCAATAATATGTCCCTACAACAATATTTAGATATCAAAATCGTAAGTAGCTAGGTCATTCATGATAGAAGGATCTCAAGGATTATTCATAATAACCTCAAAAGTAAAGGTAAAGATAGGGTGTTACATTTTTAAAGGAACCTTTCAGTATTTTAGGTATTGGATCAAGAGGTTTCTTGATCGTTAGAGGGTTAGAGTTTCACCGATAGACTTACCCCTCTCAGGAGCCTCTGTCTCATCATTTTTATTTCTTGTCTAGAGTAAGGCACTAGATCGTACCATGTTGATATAGTTTTGGTCAGGGGTAGCATTAGGAGTGCCCCCAGATACATTAGAAATAGAAGCTGCATTCTTTCCTTGGGGAGAAAGATCCTCCAAGACAGTTGGTTGTTGATTTTTAAGCAACTTCCGAGCTTGATCTATGAGAAGGCATTGACGAGTCAAGTGGTATCCCTGTCACAACTTACAGGGAAACTTCACCTTCTTCCTATATTTCTTACCCCCATCAACATTATTCATGGGTTTCTTCTTGTTTTGATTTCCCTCACCCTTCTTCCCTTTCTTCTTTTTCCCACCGAGCTGTTGATTGCCCTTTATAGAATACTATGCTAAAACATTTGCATTTTGAGGTAACGGGGCATCATTTGTTTGCCTTTGTTGTAGATTGCTTCACTAAAAACTCATGGAGTTTATTGGCCAATGACTATATAGTGGGAGAATTTACTAAACCAACCACACCATCGGCATGGGGTCCAGGTTTTGGTTTATCGACACTATGGGTAGACCGCGGTGCCTCAGGTATGATTGGATATAATATCCTAGACTGAGCATATATCAAATCCATCTACTCGGCCTTGAGGATCACCTCATCTTCAGTGGTCACCACTGAAGTGGATATGTCCTTAGATATATAAGGAAGTAAATATTTTAGGAACCACTCTAACAAGAACTCGAGGGGTATATTGGCTTTGATAAGCCTCATCTGTCTTCACCACTCTTGGATATGATCCAAGATTATGTTAAGATTTTAATCATAACATAATTATTTGTTCACCTCAATTGTCGAGGTTTCCTGACTCATTCAGATTCCATGCATTCTAGTGAATCAAAACATATCAAACTTTAATAACATTACAAACAAGTTTGGTATCACTTGCCATAGTCATTGACTCCCTTATACTCTTTTCATACTGATGCTCTCTTTCTATTCATGTACCTGCCTTTCCTGTCACACTCGACAAACCATCATAGTACATGCTTCACAATACTTTATTTGTCAATCATTCAAAGATAAAAACTTAACTCTTTCTTGATAACTTCATATAATTTCTCATTCATTCACAATAGAATCATTCATAGAATCACATTCAAAACTAACCAAATCTTAATTCATTTATCATGTAATCCATAAGTCATACCATTTTGTTTAGGTCATATCTCATTAGTAGATAATTGTTTCATTCCTTTTCAGGTCATCTGAAACCGGATGCCCTCCAATAAAATGTCCCTACAATAAATTTTAGATATCAAAATCGTAAGTAGTTGGGTCATTTGTCATAGAATGCCCTCAAGGATTATTCATAATAACCGCAAAATTCAAGGTAAAAACAGGGTGTTACATGCACCCCCACTTCACTAAACTTTGTCGCAAAGTTCTATAATAAGTATGGATATATTCTATATGTTTCAACTGTGTCCTCTTAGGTCACAGTTTTGGGACTATATCCATCTTGGATATTTGATCCTCATACATGAATCTGGTCATGCTAGTTTACACAATGACACTAACCATTATTCCTTAGTATCAAGTCATCATTTCTATTTATACATAATTATTTCGCTAAATTACTTTTCCTATCTTAAATGTGGCATTACATACTCCCCCTCTTTAGGAAACTTCATCTCGAACTTAATAAATTTTGTACATTGAAAGTCTTGATCTCATTTTCTTCTATTTTCATCAAATAACCATGGCCATAAGCACTAGCTTTTCCAGCCTCATTGATTTTGTATTTCATCCAACATGTTTCTTACACACTCTCCTCAATTCCATAGCAAATTCACATAGTGTAAATCTAGGAGTTCTTTTCACTAAATGTCAATACTAACTTAGGATTCCAATACCTCCTAATCATCCACAAGGATAGGTGATATCCAATTAAGCTACAAACTAGATCAGATTAATAACCACATAATGAGATTCCTAATCAATTTTAGTACAATCAAATCAAAGTAAGAATTCAATTTGAATCAACTATTTCCTCCTAAATGCAAGAGGTTAGCATCATGTAATCATCAATAAAATACATAGTTTTAGGTTACATTCAAGAATTACCAAAATGGGGTGATGGTCACATTGTCAACATCAATGTACATGTCATTTTAAACATTACATAAGACTAATTTCAAACCATAGATTTAATCAAGTTAATTTCCAACATGCGATTTCAAAGCGCCGTAACCTAATGACTTAGTTGAACATATTAAATTTTTAACTTTTAGCCATTTCAGTACCACATCATGACCATCTCAAGGAGATAATGGTGTGATGGCAAAAGGATTGTGGTGAAAACACATTATGATATCCTAAATTAACAACTCGTTTCAGTGTTTTTAATATTTTTATTTTTATTTTGGAGATAGTATATGGTAATGAATTAGGTTTTGCCATTTGGGTAACTTTCAGTGAAATATGAAATACTATTTTATGTTACAGTTTGTTTGATATTTTGAACTTAAACATGTTTGTTATCTTCTCCATATAAAATAATGGGTTCCAAAAAGTTTTTTTTTTCAAAAATCCAAATTTTTAATTATATTTAAAATAAAGTTTTCAGCCTGATAAACATAAAAACTAACAATTCAACACAAAGCTTAAGATTTAAATCACATTCAAGCTAACAATTTCAACACATAAATTTCCTTTTGAATTAACTCCTCTACATATATACATTCTTAACTTGTTTTAAAATTATATACATTCTTAACTTGTTTTAAAATTAAATTTACTGCAGACCAATGATAATTATAAATCACAAAATCTTAATTGTAAACAAATTTTTTAACTCAAGTTAAAATCAACAGACAAAATCTTAATGATAAACTTTAAAACTTCATTTACAAAAATAACATTTTATTTATTTATTTATTTGATTTTGTAATTTACGTTTATCTATTTTTATTCCCATGAGTTGCATTCAAGGGAAACCTTAATTAGTTAACCAGAAAAAAAAAAGAAAATGAACTAGCATAAAGAATATATTAAAGCTGGAGAATATCAAGTATAATATGCCATTAGAATTGTAATGCAACAATGAACCATATACGATTCTTTAGATATTGTACGAGTGTACCTCATAAATGATTTGATTGGAAAATATTCTTAATGATATTCAAATACAGAAATAAATTTGAGCTTTCAAGTATTAATAAATTATTTTTTATAAATCAATAGAGATTTTCATCTCATGGTAATAAGAGTAATTTTACAGCACATGTATATTTTTATTACATGTGCATTTATATCAATGCAAATGAATATAGACAGTCCAAAAATCACCGTGTTTAACCTAGATACTAAACAACCTTGCTAGCCTCCAATCCACAAAAATAAATAAATAAATATAATACATAAAAATTAAATAGAAGAATACCATAGACCGCTATTTCAACTTACTCCATCTACTCCAATACACCTTTCCCTAGCCTGAATCACCAACCACTTCACGGTGTGTCTTGGTTGGGAACTGTGAATATTTCCATTACTTATACTGCCAATCTACTTCCACCTGTACCTATCCTCATACCGTAGGTATTAGTTAACTCTTACCATTACTGCTATTAATAAACCATGAGAGGAGTCACTTCAGTTTTTAACTTCTGGTGCATCCAACTCAAGCTTTAATCGAGATATCATTCTTTGGACATAATGTATTGATTTTTGCAGGTATATGTAGGTATACCTTATCGTCCAAGTTTATTTAGTAGACAACTAGATCAAGCCCCAGAGTATCCGAGTGGACCTAATGGTTAAGAACATGTGTTATCTCCTTGGAGGTTACAGGTTCAAAACCGGCAGGAGGATAGAGGTTAACCTGGACAACCACAGTCACGTTGGTAGAGGAGCACACACAACCACCCTCTTTCTCTCTCTACCCCTAAACCTTCCTCTCTCCCTAACCATGCCTCTCTTTCTCTCTCTACCCCTAAACCTCACTCTCTCCCTAATCATGCCTCTCTTTCTCCTACTCCTACTACTAAAAAACCCCACATCTCACTCCCTCCAAGTCTCTCTCTCTCCCTCTATAACCCTTATTAACACCCCACCCGAAACACAAAATTATGCTCTTACTACCACCCCTTCTCAGGAATTCTTCTAATTACTGCCCTCCCCCCTCCTTTTGTCTCTACAACTTTACTCCTCCTCCCTCTCTCTTTCCCTCTCTCTCTCTCCCTTTCCAACCCCGCAACTCCTCATCAACCTATCCATACTGTTGCCGCCTTTCACACACCTGGGTCACATGGCAAAAATATTCAAGCTACTCAATGTGTCCTTGGGGGCAAGTCTTGAGTCAAGGCTGTCACCTTGTTCTTGACTCCTCCGTTTAGGCTCAAATCCTAATGAAGCCAAGGGGGGTAGACCCTATTAAGTTACTAAGGCAAAATTATTTAGTATGGTGATGTTAAATTGAATGAGTTACTTAGGAGTTTGAAATTTAACCATAAAGAACCATATATGACACGATACAAAAAAGAGAGCACGAAAGCACAATGCTGAGATACAATATATATATATATATATATATATATATATATATATATATAGCAAGAAAATAACCAGTTCCTTAAAATGGAGTCAAAATATAATCAATGTACTTGCATGTGCTTGGAGTGAATGTTTTGCGATTGCCTCTTGA
Source organism: Pseudotsuga menziesii (assembly GCA_001517045.1). Taxonomy (NCBI): domain Eukaryota; kingdom Viridiplantae; phylum Streptophyta; class Pinopsida; order Pinales; family Pinaceae; genus Pseudotsuga; species Pseudotsuga menziesii. The sequence continues at coordinate 6,879 of LPNX010685778.1, read as the reverse complement.
TACATTTTAAGTTAATGTGAAATATGAGTTGATTAAAATTAGGAGAAGGGTGGGGGGGGACTCCAGATATACCCGAGAGTACTTGGAGTATGTCAAAAACTAAACCATCACAGCTACCCACAAGGAATATGTGGGATGACTGGAGTCTTTGAGGCTATTGTTCATAATGCACCTGCAGGTGTAACAGAGATCGGCGCCCCGAGGTCACTTTTCAGGAGTTCCAGCTTCCTTTGGGTATTTTGCCACCGTAATGGTTTGATCTAGGTGTTGGATTTTCACCTGACGATTTGTCAATTTGGGAGAGTGAATCCTAATTATTCTAGTCACTCAAATTCTTTTGATATAGCTTGACTGATCAGACGAACCGCAGCCAAGTGCCGAGCATACACACTAGAGTCTTGTCAATTTTAGTAAATTTTGAGATGGGTGTTCTTCTTCAAAAAGAAAACCCTTCAGGAACCTCTTTTGATCCAAGGGGATCTCAATTGGGGAATCAAGGAGGGGTTAATTTTATAATAGCTGATGAAACAAATGATGAAAGGAAAACACAGATACACAATTCTGGTTTTCTAATTAGTCCCACCATGCATCTCTTTCCCCTTTCGGGTCAATCGGGAAGTCGTGGGGTAAGTATTAAGATTACTTTGAAATCTCAAATATGGAATATGAAATTGATAATAAATTAAAGTATACTACTCTGCAGATTAGAACTATGCTAGTTTGCAAAAAAAAAGGAAAGAAAAGCAAAAAAGAAACACAGACACAAATCCCCCAGGGGGGATGGTGAATAGGCTCGAAAGAGCCTATTCGAAAAGACCTTTTCTTATTATTAGCAGCGATTTACAATATCAAAAAATTAAAATTTATGCACTTTGGTTGTTGTTATCTGGGATCCAAAGGCTTACAACAAGCTTGTAACAAGCTAGAATTAAAACACAATGGTGGGGGAAGATTCCGGGAAGCTCTGGTTCGTCCAAGAGTCGGAAATTGGGCAGAGTATCCTTATATTTTTTGTTAGAACTGATAAAAAACATTGATCAATCAAAATCAAATGTGCCCAAAGACACTTTCAAAGTGTTTTGGGTCACTACACTAGTTACCAAAAAAAACTAAGTAAAATTTTGTTAAGTTGGGGTAATCTAGTTTTGAAAAAAGGAACCAAGGAAAGTAAGATTGCCTTGGGATATTGGATTTCTATTCGGGAAGCCAATGAGATGTGAAATTTTATTGCAGAATATGAAACTTTAAAGTATAGCAAAGGAAAATACCTTAAAATCAAGATACAAATTTTCTTTAAAATGCTTGCAAAAAAGAGGATAATTTCAGCTAGATCTCTTAAAATATAACTTTATATGCAAAAAAGAACTGAGATATAAACTTAATAAAGGATATTACTAACTAGATATATATGTAATTTTCTTAATGAGACAGATCTAAGCAATAAGACTCTTTAAAAGTAACCAATTTGAAGAGAAATTAAGATTTTGAAGGAGGAAGAGAGAGAAAGAGTGTTTGAAGCCTGGAAATGTTGGGCTTTGGATTCTTCTTTGGTGGAATACCGAGGGACTATGTCATTCAGAAGATCTTGAAGATGAGGAAGATGCAAACTAGATCAACCTCTTCTACAAGTGAGATCACCTGCAACTTAGAAATCCTTGCACAATTTGATGGTTAAAACATAGATGCTACTGGAAGAGATAATTGGAAAGCATGCAATTAAACTTAAAATACATACAAATCCAATAGATATGAAACAAGCAACAGTAAGAGCATAAATCAAAATAGAATAAACTCTTACCCTAACATGAGGGAGCTCTCTCCTTCAAGGCTAACAATTAACCAGCAAAAGCAATGATAAATAACACAAATTATACCTCATAAGCATTTGACAATCACCATCCACACATGAAGAGAATTATACCATAGATATTGCCTCCAAAGCTTCTTTATTCTAGAATAATAAACAATATAGTACAAGAGAAACGACACCTCAATCCTAGTTCTAACTATCTTGGAAGAGGCAGCTTGTGCTTTGATTTATACAAAAACTAGGAGATCCAGCCCAGGGGGGCGCAAATCCCAAGGAGGCAGACCAAATCAGCTGATGGACAGTCCATCAATGCCTGATCTGTGTCTAACTAAGCAAGATCTGAGTCTCACTGAGTGCAATTTTCAATCGAAGAGCTGATCCGATTGACACCTCAACCTGTTGACTAAAGCATCCACCAAAACTCATCCAAATGAGCCCAAATGTGTGGAGGAGAGAGGGAGGGAAAAATTCCCCATAAAGGATGTTGAAGATCAACTCTGGATCTGTCCAGATCACCTCCTTCAGTCAAGGATTTGTCAGATCTAGTCAATTTGGTTTATATCTGACTGATTTCAATCAAATCGGCTGAGAATCTAGTGATCTATGATTTTTTATTTGCTTCATTATTCATCAATTTATTGATTAAAATAATCAATAATTGATTTTTGGGGCTTTTTGACCTGAGTGATGGAAAATCACTCAAAACTAAGAAATAGTGCGTTCATGAGTTTACATGGCGCTCTTAGCTTGAAAATGAGCACCTACATGACTGAAACTGATTACTTGGCCCACTTTTATTACAAAATCAATTTTTCCAATTATACTATTAAAACATAGCGTAAGTTTTGGAAAAATTAAACTTTAATAAAAAACACTGAAAAAATTAAAAAAATGAAAATTTGAAAAAACCTAGGGGGACTTAGACATGTTCATATGACTTGACCATGATGCCTAGAATGTTTATACATTGACACATAGACTCTAATAACCTCAATAGGCCTAAATGCCAAGTTGACCACCCCAAATTTGGAGGTATGGAGTGAATAACTTAGAAATTATCAGTCGTTTATTCAACAACCAATAATAACCAAGAGAAAAAAAACCCTAGGATGATCGGATTGACAAATAAAGTCTAAGAGGTCGAGTATTTTATAGGCACTACCATGCTAGAACATTTATTAAAATTCCCCAATGGGGTATGAACATGTGATATAGTACAACAAAGCTCCCCATAAGCAAGACTGAAGGTTCTCTGAAGTTTGAACAAGTTATCCTTGTTCGGTTCACCAGGCTCACTTGATAAAAAACCACTAAGAACAACTTAGGTGGTAACATTCTGGCTCCAACTATGGGACATGTGCTCAATATGGTATTTACAGCAATGAGAGGATACAAGAACACCAGAATCTCTGGTTTATATACCCTGTAAAAACATCTCAACCTGACAAGAAAACTTCAGTAGCACAAGCTTTATATAAAAACCAAATGAACCATTAAGCTGAATTATTTAAACAAAATAAATGTAATTAACTAATGAAAAAAAAGTTTTATTATAGCTAAGTACAAAACATAAATGCAGAAAGTAAATGCTCTCTTTTAGGAGCTTATTTTCCTACTCTAAGCATGATATAAAAAGGTTAGGTGTAATAAAAAATTAAATGTAACCACCTAAGCATTTTATTAACATAAAAATTGTTTTCCTTGTCTTTAGTTACTAGCCAAAGTAAGGATACCTTAATCAAAAAATGCAAACCTGCGTGATGATTCATAATGGGCGGGATGTATGGGAGATCACAGGCATGAATAATGTCATAAAAATTCCTCCCCAACTTGTATGTGCTCATGTAGGTTGCTTCTATCCATGACTGGATAAGATTGATATACTGATCAGAATGATGAGGCAGACTGATTATATCATCATACGAATCACCAGGGCTTATAAAATGATAACTCGTTGCACAAGCCCCAAGTAGCTCCAAATCATAAGGAACCTCTATATGTGAAAAATATGGCCAAGACTGATATTCCACTGACTGCATCACATCTGACTTTTCACAACATTATTTCTCAATGTCTTCATTAGTGATACCCTTGTGCTGCTCTGCATGATATGAATCTGAATGATCACGTGAAAATTCTGAATGCTCCTCTTCCATAATAAATTTTTCCCAGGAATTCAAATCTATGCTCCCCTCTATGGATGTATCATAGATTGGACTTCCACAAATTTTTTA
>LPNX010685736.1:208736-262266 GCA_001517045.1 Pseudotsuga menziesii | reverse complement strand
ATCCTTGGACATAGTCCTAAAGTGATAGGGAGTGATTATCTTGTAATTGTATCCGGTGACTTCGGTCGTCGAGAATGTGGTAGGATTGCATCATCCTTGAACTCAAGTCCTAAAGTGATAGGGAGTGATTATCCCATAATTGTATCCGGTGACTTCGGTCGTCGAGAATGTGGTAGGATTGCATCATCCTTGGACTCAAGTCCTAAAGTGATAGGGAGTGATTATCCCATAATTGTATCCGGTGACTTCGGTCATCGAGAATGTGGTAGGATTGCATTATCCTTGGACTCAAGTCCTAAAGTGATAGGGACTGATTCTCCCATAATCAATCCGGTAACTTCGATTGTTGAGAATGTAGTGGGATTGTATCATCCCTGGAATTTAAGTCCAAAAGTGATCCAAATACTTTTTGTCTTTGAGTTGTGGAGTGCAGGTTGTTGCTAATGATGATAATGTCNAACTTCGGTTGTCGAGAATGTGGTGGGATTGTATCATCCCTGGACTTTAAGTCCAAAAGTGATCCAAAGACTTTTTGACTTTGAGTTGTGGATTGCAGGTTGTTTCTAATGATGATGATGCTGTACTGATCAAAAGATCAAAATATGATGATGATGACATACTGATCTAAAAAGATCAAAGTATGACGATGACGCACTATGATTATGATGTTTCTGATTGAAAGATCAGAGTATGATGATGATGTTTCTGATCGAAAGATCAGAGTATGATGATGATGCTTCTGATTGAAAGATCAGAGTATGTTGATGATGTTTCTGATCGAAAGATCAGAGTATGATGATGGTGTTTCTATGTTGATGATGTTTTTGATCGAAAGATCAGAGTATGATGATGATGTTTCTGATCGAAAGATCAGAGTGTGATGATGATTATGTTTGACAGATCAGAATATGATGATGATGTTGCTGCTGATCGAAAGGTCAAGGTGCTGAAGATGTTGTTATTGATCGAAAAGTGAAAATGCTGAAGATGTTGCTGATCAAAAGGACAAAATGATNGTTGCTGCTGATCGAAAGGTCAAGGTGCTGAAGATGTTGTTATTGATCGAAAAGTGAAAATGCTGAATATGTTGCCGATCAAAAGGACAAAATGCTGAAGAAGTTGTTGCTGATCGAAAAAAAAAAATCAAAGTGCTGAAGATGTTGCTGATCGAAAGTTCAAAATGCTGAAGATGTCGTTACTAATCGAACAGTTAAAGTGCTGAAGATGTTGTTGATCGAAAGGTCCAAGTGTTGAAGATGTCGTTGCTAATTGAAAGATAAAAATGCTGAAGATGTTGTTGCTGATCGAACCAGTCAAAGTGCTGAAGATGTTGTTGCTGATCGAACCAGTCAAAGTGCTGAAGATGTTGCTGATCAAAAGGTCCAAGTGCTGAATATGTCGCTGCAAATTGAAAGATCAAAACGCTGAAGATGTTGTTGATGATGAAGACTGAAGATTGAAGATGAAGACTACATGATGTTGAAAAGCTTCCAAAGATTTATAGATGTGTTACCCTGCTGATGTTGATGATGTCCGCTATCTCTACTCTTGTTGTTGTTGATGTAGAATACCCTTCTCGTTAAGGGGGAGTGTTGAAATATTGTAACTTCGAAGAATATTCTTTATGTATCTTTTGTGGTCCCCGATGGTCCAACCGGGAGAACCACTTGTATTACATTGTACCCCAATGCTCCTAATCGGAAGAACTAATAAGAGTCATGAGGTAGTTCCCTCTATTTGTAAAGGTGGGTCATCAGCACCCCAGTGTGGTTACTTGAGCCTACATGTGTAACTCGAGCCTACATGAGTTAACTTAAGCCAACATGTTGATTGAGTAAACTTTAAGTAAATGGATGAATATAAATAGAGGTGTAGTGCTCTTCATTTGAGACATAGACACTCACTTGGAATAGCGCACTTGTGGAGGAGAGGAGTTGCTGGAGAAGGAGGAGAATCAGGTTTTTGATCTCCTTGTTGGTTTTACCTTTTTCCCTTTTGGGGCATCTATATTGAGGAAGCTTTTGCTGGGTTTTTCCCTTTAGGGTTTTCCCAGAATAAATTTGTGTTGTTCTTGTGATACTGTTTCTTTCAGTGATCCTGCTTTATATGCTTTTATTATAAAAATGAAATGATATACTTATGTCTTAGTTAAGCATATGAAAAATTCAACACTGCAAAGCATATTCTGAGGTACCTGAAGGGTACAGTTTATTATGGGCTCAAGTACGAGGAAAATTAGAAGATTAACCTAGAGGGTTATGTTGATTCAGATTTGGAAAGCAATGCCATCGATAGGAAGAGAACATCAAGATGTTGCTTCAGTATGGGACCAGGTATGATCTCTTGGTTTAGTAGGAAGCAGTCCTGTGTGGCACTGGGTACAGCTGAAACAGAGTATGTCACTGTTTGTTCATCTAGTTCCAAGGAAGTGTGGCTGAGAAAGCTACTATCTGATTTATTTGGTCTCCATTTGGATGCTACTAGTATATATTGTGACAACTAGAGTTGTGTGAAGTTGTCGGAGAACCCAGTGTTCCATGACAAGTCAAAGCATATCGAGATCAAGTATCACTATATTAGGGATATGGTGCAGAGAGGAGCAGTGAAGCTCTAGTATGTTGCAATGGAAGAACATATAGCTGATGTGTTGACAAAGCCATTGGCCAGAGTGAAGTTTGAGTACTTCAAGGAGAAACTTGGTGTTCTCCAGATCGAGGTTCCCTCCAAGGGGAAATGATGAGACCTAGAGCCATTCTAACATGGTGAGAGGATTAGGTTCCTTCCATGGTCAGATGTAAGGTCTGATCCATTTTTTCATGGTGAGAGGATTGGTTCCTTCCATGTCAGATGTGAGTGCTGATCCATTCTAATGTGACTGTAGGATTGGTTCCTACATGATCAGATATAAATGTTGAATGACACTCTTGGAATGGAGGCACCTGGTCAGTTACTAGGAATACTCAGTCTGGGACTAAGGTCCATTCTTATATGACTAAGGGATGTAGTCTCACATGATCATATATAAGGCTTGATGCCATTCTATGGTAGAATGGAGGCACCTGTTTAGTTACCAGGAATCCTTAGTCTGAGACTGAGAGCCCTTCCGATGTGGTGTTTTTGAACATGGTCAGATGTAAGTGTAGAGCCCTTTCAATGTGGTGTTTTCAAACATGGTTGGATGTAAGTGTAGAGCCCTTTTGATGCAATTTTTTTGAACATGGTCAGATATAAGTGCAGATCCCTTCCGATGCGGTGTGTTCACACATGGTTGGATATAAGTGTTGAGCCATTCTGGCACGATGTGTTTAAACATGGTCAGATGTGAGTGTTGGGCCTTTCTGACAAGATGAGGTCAGAGGTGAGTACTGGGCGTGCCTTTCTGACAAGATGAGGTCAGATGTAAGAGCTAGGCGGGCCATTCTGACTTAGGGTCAGATATAAGCATTGAAGACCTACATGAAGGCTAGGCCTACAACCAACATGAAAAATGGTTGGCTCTGTAGAACTTCCTGTGATGAGAAGAATCAAGAGATAGCACCAATGATGATGATCCATATCAAGTGATGATACCATGATGATGATCCAACAGTGCTGATCTAGATCCCATGATGAACAAGACTTGAAGAAGAAGATGGCTTGAAGATGAAGATGACTTGAAGATGAAGAAGACTTGAAGACGAAGATGACTTGAAGATGAATAATACTTGAAGATGAAGAAAACTTGAAGATGAATATGACGAGATGATCCAGTCGATACAGAGAAGCAGACCAGTGCTGAAAATTGTCTTGAAAGAATACCTTCCTAGTTAAGTGGGAGTGTTGATGTATTTGTAACTTTGGAATGTATTCACTTATATATTTCATGTATTGTACCTTGATGTTTATTCCAGGAAGTATCTGTAATGTAATTGAGTCATGTCATACCCCGATGTTCCTATCGGGAGGTTCTATAATGTAAATAAGTCATTTCAAGTCATTGTGGGTAACCCTCCTATTGTTCAAGGGTTAAAGTCCCCGTAGTTGCGAGGCCCTAGGGTTATTAGACTCTCCTAGAGGAGTCATCCCTAGTGAGTCATTGTCAAGTCAAGAATTAGTATAAATAGAGAGTGAGCCTCTCTATTTATGACACACTCACTCACACTCAGTTGTAGTGCATAGCTAAGGAAGAAGAAGTTGTTGGGGATAGAGAGAAAAATGATACTGCTATCGAGATATCATCTTATTATTTTTAGGTATTTTCTATTGGTGTTGATTCTATCTCTGAGTAAGTTTCAGGGTTTTCTCCTTTATGGTTTCCCCAAGGAAAATATTTGTGTTCATTGTCTTATGTTTTTTATTGTTGTGTTATTCTCTTAGTTAAGATCCTAAGTTGATGCTAGCTTAAATGATAAAAAATATAACATGTAATCCTTGGATGGAAAACATGAGAAACTCACTATGAATGATGGCTTCATTGAGTGCCTGATGAACCCATATGTGGTTTGGCTTGTCCATATTGTAGGAGTTGGATTGACTGGGAACAGTCTGATAAAGCCAATTGTATGCTGGCTTGAATGAGTAAGCTTAATAAACCCAACACTATTTAGCTTTTAATCCTGCAACCTGATAAACAAAACTTGATGTTGCCTTGGCTGGAAAGTCTGATATACTCGACTGATGGTTGGCTTGATTGAGTGTGTGTTTTGACATTGCTTTGTGTAAGTCTGTTGTTCCCTTGTTCCTTGTGGAAATCATGCCTACCTCGGGGGTGGCAGTGGTGTTGAGAGGTTAATGAACACATTGGCCTATGTTTGGGTAGAATGTTGTAGCCACATAGCTAGTTGTTTCACAGCTTAATCATCAAAATATGTATTCTTTTTTATTATGTTTATGTAATGTATTTTCTTATGAATGAACATGCTGAACATGATGAATTGATTATGATGAATGATTGTTTATTCTATGAATTGGTCTATGAATTGTTAGGTTCATGTTGAATGCTTATTGATGATAAAGTAGAGGTTTACTAGTGTGTGTTTCCCTTTATGCCTTTTTTTTTGCAATTCTTTTTATTAAGTCCCTGGAGGCTAAAATCTTGTTGGCAGGCTCAGAATGCTTATGATTTAGTGTTTTTGCCCCTTGGAATCCTCCTAAGAAAGTGGAAGGAGGAAACCGGAAAAAGGGAAGTGAAACAAGGAAGAAAGTTAGTTTTCCCCAACTTGGGATCCACCTATGGAAGGTGGATAAGAGGAAATCAGAAAAGCAATGAAAATTCCAAGGAAAATCGAGTTTTCAACTTCTCAACCACTGCAGAAAGTGAAAAGGTGGAAGGCAGAAATCGACAAATCTGGAAAAGCTGAAGATAAAAGATGGATTTCTATGTTTCGAAGTCAGAAGTTGGAAAGATAAATGTTGGAATCCATAAGGTGGGAAACCGATGACAAAGATAGTAATTTCAAGCATTTTCGCATTCTGAACGGAAGGCGAAATAATGGTTGAACGCTTCCATTGAATATTAATGTTTTGATTCCATAGTTTTGAGAGGAAGGAAAAAAGTGAGAGTGTGGGAGGAGGAATAATGATGGAACATTTATATTCAGAGAAAAATTTCCAATTTTTGAGTTCCGCAAGAAGAAGGAAGAAATAGGAAGTGCGGGGGGAGGACTGCGGAAAGAACAGGTTCAGTGTGAAAATGTTGTTTCTAGTTGCAAAAGTGATTTGTAAAGGGAGGAAATAATTTTACAGTTCTTTATAAGCCTAATAATGAAGGCGTAAGAGTGTGTTAACACCCATGCCCTGTGTTTCAAAAGGTGAACAAGGGATCCTAAAGAAATTTTTTTAATAATTCTACATTATGGGGTATGGGGACATTACATTGTGGTATAAGAGCTGTGGGTTGCAGCATTGGGCCTGGATGGGCCAGAATTAATATTTAAAAGAGATAATAGTACCTTGTCACACCAATATTGCAGTACACTACACTGTGGTATCAGAGCTGGTAGCTGCAGCACTAGGCCTTGATGGGTCAGGTGAGAATAAGTAAATGGTTCTCTAATTCTAAATTTGTCATGCAACTAACAATTGTGTTGATTAACACATTGTGCAGCGTCATAGTGCAGTTTGGAAAGTGGGTTTTTGGCTCATCGATGAGAACCTACGACATGTATGATGCGCGAATTCCCTATGAGCACAAGGAAGATTCTATGGGGGAAAATGTCCAAGTGCGAAATTCCAAGCTAGATTATAATGGCATAAGATTTCAAGAAACCTTTCCAGACATTGGAACCACCATGAGAAGCCTGATTAAAGCTCATGAAGAGAAGCATTTGTTGAATGTTCTCATGTTGGATAGTTTGATAGACATCCAAAGGAGTATGATCTCTGGGCATCATGCAGTACATCTAGAGGGAAATAAAAACAGTGTGAGAAGAAGAAATAAATATTCTAGTGGGTCATCGGACTCTGAAGGATCCACTGGGGGCTCCAGTTCTTCATTTCACAGAGATAAGAGAAATATGCACTATAGAAACAATTGACGTGATGATTTTAAAAAGGAAATACCTCCTACGTTCAATGGTGAGATAAATACTAGTCAAGAATGTGAATCTTGGATTCTTGGTATGCATAAATATTTCCAAGTCCAAGACTACTCAGGAAATATGAAGACTAGGGTATCCATATTCAATATGAATGGAAGAGCGTCCATATGGTGGGAGCACCTCAGGTAGGTGAGGAAGATCAATGACAAAGAGATAGTGTGGAAGCAGTTCAAGAAGCATTTCAAGATGAAATATCTCTCTAACGGGTACTATGATAACAAGATCAAATAATTCCATGATCTGAGATTGGGGTAGCAGACCATAGAAGAGTATGCGAAAAGGTCCTTGGATTTGTTGAGGTATGTCAAGTACATGATAAGGAGAAAATACAGCGGTTTCTGAGTGGGATACCTCAAGGATACAAAGACAGGATTGAGTTTGGTGAGCCTAGAACTCTAGAAGAGGCTACCAGGAAGGCCAATTATTGTCATGATCATAACAAAGGAAAACCTGATTACCATAAGGCATGGAAGGACAAGAGAAATGAGAAGTATGACCAAATGAAGAAATGTTTCAAACCTTCTAACTTTAGGAATTAGTAGAAGAAACCATCACAACTTGTGATTAATCCAACTAGAGTGATAGGAGAAAATCCAATATATCCACAACATAACAGGTAACCAGTCCAATGTTGCAAATGTGGAGGACCCCATCTACGCAGGTATTTTCCACCTAAACATGGGAATGTAAGTCCATCTTACAATATTCAAGAAGCTGAAACAATGGGTCAAGTGGCAAGGAATGTCCCTAGGATTTATGAAGCACTCGAGGACCTTCAAGCATACCATCAATAAAATGTGGTTGAAGTTGCAGGTAATATTGCTAAGCAATCTGTTTCTATTTTGATTGACCCTGGATGTACTCACAGTTATATTACTCCCATAGTTGTTGAGATTTGTGCTTTTAAGAAGTTAAGGCATAGAAAATCATGGTTAGTTCAGCTAGCCACTAGAACCAAGAGGAAAGTTAGTGAAGTGGTAAGTAAATGTCCATTTGTCATGGATGGATTAGTCACTTATGTAGTTCTGAATGTTCTGGCACTTGGTTCATATTATGTTCTCATTGGAATGGATTGGTTGGAAGCACATAGAGTAAAGCTTGATTGTTACAACAAGACTTTTGAGCGCTTGGATGAAGAACGAAACTTAAGGGATGTAAGAGGCAGTCCAAAGGTGATTTATGATAGGCATATTTCAGTAATGCATCTGAAGAAGTTATGTAGGAAATATTGTAGAGTGTATGCAGCTCATGTTTTGGAGGAAATAGAGAATGGAACTCTTATGTTGGAGGACTTTCATGTTTTTCCAAAATTAAGGATTTTTTTTCCTAATGAAATTCTAGGGCTTCCTCCAAAGAGGGACATTGATTTCACAATTGAACTTGTGCCAAGAGCAGCACCAGTGTCAAAGAAACCCTCCAATATGAGTACACCAGAAATGCTAGAGCTGAAGATGCAGCTGCAAGAGTTGTTGGAAAATAACTATATCATACCAAGTGTATCCCCTAAGGGAGCACTAGTTCTGTTTCTGAAAAAGAAAGATGGTACACTTAGGCTGTGTATTGATTACATACAGCCAAACAAATTCACTGTAAAGAATAAATATCCTTTACCTCGAATTGATGACCTCTTTGATCAAATGAGAGGAGCAGAAGTATTTTCCAATATTGACATAAGTTCTGGTTACCATAAGGTAAGAATCAAGGATGAAGACATTCATAAGACAACCTTTAGAGCAATGTATGGACATTATGAGTTTGTATTGGTACCATTTGGTCTCACAAATGCACTAGCTATAGTTATGTGCCTTATGAATAGTGTCTTCCGCAGGTATTTGTACAATTTTGTTCTTGTCTTCCTTGATGACATTCTTATTTATTCTAAGAATGAGGAAGAGCATGAAGAACATATGAGATTGACATTGCAATTTCTCAGGGAGCATAAGTTGTATGCAAAGTTGAGAAAGTGTGACTTTTACAAAGATATGTTTCATTATTTGGTTCACATTATCTCAGATGAGGGTATAACTATAGACCTTGAAAAGATTGAAGCCATTATGAATTAGCCTACTCCAAGAAATGTGATATATGTAAGATATTTTATGGGTCTTGAGGGTTACTATAGGAGATTCATTGAAGGATTCTCCAATGTAGCACATTCAATCACTTCTTTGCAAAAGAAAGGGATAAAATTTGAATGGACACCAAGGTGTGAAGAAAGCTTCCAGCAGTTGAAGAATCTTCTCACACGTGCACCAGTTTTGAAAATTGTAGACCCAGAGAAGGATTTTTTGGTGTGTACTGATGCATGCGGGTAAGAAATTGGAGGATTTCTTATGCAAGACAACCACGTGGTATGCTATGAGTCAGGAAAGTTGAAGGATCATGAGAAGAAATATGCCACTCATGATGTAGAACTTGCAGCCATAGTACATTCTCTTAAGATGTGGAGGTATTACTTAATGGGCAGAAAGTTTGAGTTAAGGATAAACCACTATGGTCTGAAATATTGGTTTGATCAGCTAACTCTAAATTATAGGCAAGCTAGATGACTAGACTTTTTATGTGATTTTTATTTTGAAATCAAACACACAACAGGAAAATAAAACAAAGTGGCTGATGCACTCAGCATAAAGGTGCATGAAATGCATGTGGCATATCTTAGTATTTTCCAGACATATTTGAGCCAACAGATTTTTAATCATACTATTGAAGATGAAATGTATGTGCAGGTAAAACTCAAATTGCAGCAGCAAATTATGGAGAAGAGGTATGAGGGATATAAATTGGAAGAAGATGGACTTCTTATTTATAAAAACAGAATTCATATTCCAAATGTAGCATATTTGAGGAGAGTTGTTATTGATGAAATCCATCAAACTCCATATTCTGGTCACCCAAGATATCATAAGACAACTGCTACAGCCAGAAAGCAGTATTTTTGGCCAAGAATGAAGAAGGACATTGTTGAGTATATTTCAAAGTGCATGAAATATCAGTAGGTGAAGTTTCAGCATCAACACCTAACAAGTTTGTTGCAGCCTTTTCTAGTTCCAAAATGGAAATGGGAAGTTGTTTCCATGGATTTCATTACAATATTGCCAATGACTTGGAGGAAACATGATTCCATCATGTTTGTGGTGGAAATGTTGACAAAGGAAACACATTTTATACCATTCAAGTCCACTTATAATACTGATTCGATTGAAAAAATATTCATGAAGGATATTTCTAGATTGCATGGATTTCCTAAGGAAACAGTGTATGATAGGGATACTAAGTTCACTTCCAATTTTTGAAAGGGTCTGTTTGCAAATTTGGGTACAAAGTTGAGCTTCGGCACTGCCTACCATCCTCATACTAGTGGATAGATAGAGAGAGTGAATCAAGTGTTGAAATACATGATTTGCATGTATGTGATGGACAAACCATCCAAGTGGGAGGATGATCTACAATTAGTAGAATTTGCTTATAATAATGGGAAGCAAGCATCCTTGGGGATGAGTCCTTATGAATCTTTATATGGAAGAATGTGGAGGACACCTATGACTTGGGATAACCCAGTGAACAGTATTGTTCTTGGTGCAGGATTGCTCAAGTAGATGGAGCAAGAGGTTGCAAATATCGGGTAGAATATGAAAGAATCCCAGGATAGGAAAAAGAGCTATGCAGATAAGCATAGGGTGGATAGAGAGTTAAATGTTGGTGATCATGTTTATGTCAGAGTGAGGGAAAGGAAGAGTTCCTTGAATCTTGGAAGTTGTGCCAAGCTGTCATGGAAATAATGTGGGCTGTTTCAAGTGCTTGAAAGAATAGGGCTAGTTGCATATAGACTTTCATTTCCTTCTAGCACTAGAGCTCATAATTTTTTTCATGTTTCTTTTCTTAAGAAATATGTACATGATCCTAACCATGTGATAAATTTGGCTATGATTCAGGTGGAAACCAAGGGAGAGTTCAAAATCAAGCCATTGTACATCCTCTAGAGGAAGGTCATAGTGCTCCAGAATTGAGTCGTTGGACAAGTAAAGGTGCAATGGGAGCACTACAATGCTGATGAGGCTACGTCAGACATGGAGGATGCCATGCTATTGGAACATCCATTTTTTTCCAATTTTGTAGAGTAGTGAGGGAGGTATGAGTGCAGCATTTTTGTTCAATTTTTTTAAGCACTCAGGACAGTGTTCCTATAAATTCCCCTTAGAGGTGAGTTAGTTAGAAGGAGACTCCCAAAATCCAATCAGTTGAGAGTTGGTGTGGCCCTCGATGAGTGAAATCCCAAGTGATTTTGATGGTTTATGTTCCCTTGGGTCATAGTTTCTTAGACCAAAGTGTGGAAATTGAACCCAAGTGATAGAACAATTACACTCACAAAATTGCTAATCAAACATGCAAAATTCACACAAAAGGAGATTGAAATTGGAGCATAAATTAATCCTGTATTGAATAAGTGTACATCAATGAACCATATGAATTAATAGGCTGCTCAAATAGATAATTACATAAGAGATTCTAAATCACTAGGTTTCTATTCGAATTCGTCGAAAGTAGGCTTACTAAAACTAGTCAAATCCCCCATACGTGCAAGAAAGACTTTCCAAATCTATGAAGATGCTCATGAATTGGCTAAAGAAAGTGCGAAAAATAATAAGTGATGGAAAGACAACTCATTCATGATTTTGTTTGGAGAAAAGGAAGGAGGATGATGTGGGAAAAAACAAGGCAAGTTATCCTAGACTATCTTTTCCTTTATGCCTTAAAACTGCTATAAAGCAAGGTAGCTTTCACAAAAAGCAGAACTATGGTTTTAGGAACCAAGAATAAAATAATAATTGCTAAACTAGTTTCCAGGATGATTCCAAAGCGCTCCATGACCTAGTTTAGCAAGTATTGACTTCTAGGTGCATGTGGAAGCCAACTATCATAGAGAGGAATCTAGGAATCTAGGAATAAGACAAAAATGATTAATTAATGTCAAATATGGGTAACTATGGGTATATTATTCTAACACAAAGGCCCCTCTCACAAGTCAAATAGATTCTAGTAAAAATAAAAATAAAAAATTAAACGCTTATAAATCTCATTCCAAATTATTTCTAAAGTATTTCTAAAAATATATATAAAAGAGCCTCATAACTATTTTGAACCAACTTTAAGTTTCTTTACATCACATTACGTTAAAATTTGCATTGATATAGGTACATACCACATAGTGGAATTATTTATCGTTTGACTTCTATTAAAAGTAATAAAAACTTAGAGAATACAAAATTTATGAATATTTGGTGACTCAAAATTTTGATAGTAGATTGCGTTATTGTGAAATGTAAAATCATTAATTAACTATTTTCAAGTCTTTTATGGTGCATTTTATAAATTCAAAGATAGTTATGAAATTCTAGAGGTGGATATTATAGCTAATCAACTTTCAAAGAATTTTTTTTGTTTTAGGAAAAACCTAGTGAAATTTATTAATTTACATTTGAGAAATTGAAATTGAAATGTGATAGAAAGAAGTTGTCCAAAGACTCTACGTTGTCTATGGGATGACAAGATTTTTTCCTTGAAACTAGAAAAATCGTGTTTCTAAAATATGGACCAAGTAGTGTTTTAATTAGTTTTTCGAAGGAAGAAATAGTTTGGTCACTCTAAAAAACCCATGGATGGCTAAAATATGTAATTTTGACAGTTGTAACACTGATTTTCCAAAATTTATTCTTTACAATAGTAATTTATTAAAGAATCCTAGAAGTTTCGAACAGATTGGTTGGGGCCATACATTGTCAATTGCATTACAGATGGGGCTGCAGTTCTATTGAAAAAGTTAGATGGTACACTCCTAGAGGGTTTAGTAAATGGTAGTTGGCTAAAACCTTATAGGGATAGTCTTACTTCTCTTGACTGAGTTTGAAGATAAAGTTCAAAAAAAAATTTCGATCAAAGTCTTGTATATAAGTCGTGATTTGTCTGTCAAAGTATTATATATCCGTTGTAGTCGTGATTTCAGCATGTGAATGGATTGGCCACCACCTTTTCTAATTATTTCTAACAATCAAGTCAGAATAACTACCCACATGATCGAACCGATTTTTCACATGTGTATATCTATTTCAAAATCAAAAGGGGTTTAGTTGTCTTATTTTGTTGAGTGTGAAGTGTATTGAGTAAGATAGTTGTCTGCGGTTTCTTAAGCTAACTACTATTCACAAGTTTTCTCTATGGAGATCCCTGTGTCAAGATATAGAGTTGTTTCGGGTTATTCTATGGAGATCCATCTTGTTATGACTATTGTCGAAGAGGTATTAGAGGATTCGTTGCAGTTTCTCCTTGTGAATCCACCCAGGAATAAACGAACAACTGTCCAGGTAGTGTTTCCAGAGCAGAGATTTAAAGCTACTAGTGATGTTGAAGGTTCAGGGTTTGGCTTCGTGACCACACTACTGGGATATATTTCACTTCAAAAAGAATATGCTCTACCTATCATCATTATAAATAATTCCAAGTATCCACTGGTAAATCCAACTATTTTGAAAGGAGTACCTATGACGGCAGACATCATGGCTAATCTGAACAAATTGATGTTCTCTAACCATGACTTGATGAAGTTCCCTGAGCTTCACATGTCAAATTATATGATGTTGGTGGAACTAATGGAATTTGGGCCTCTTCGGTTGCTACCAATGGATTGGGATCATGGATTAGAGAAGTATGTAATTCTATCTATTTTGTATATGCCTCATTTTTTCCTTACTATCAAAGTTAATACATGCATAAATTAGTTGTTGGTTTGTTACCATGGAGATTTTTATGGTTGGATACTCGGATCTTTTTTTATGTCAACCTAATATATTCTATTACAGGTTTATCCAAGGTAGGAGTTGATATGGAACCATTCTTTGATAGAGAGGAACAAGAAAAATAATTGTTGCTTGGATTAAGAAGAAGTATAATGTTACATGGGATAAGAGGGGAATTAATATAGCCTATATTAATGATTAGGGTGTCATATTTTCAGCCAAAGTCTTGTCGAGGAAGTTATTACAGAATATCCAACTCAACTAGTGCACTATTGGTAGCATCTCCTCAACAGAGCAATGTGCTGTGGGAGTTCAAATGAATTGGGTGAATTTCTGCTCAATGAGTTAATGGTTGACAATATCGATTCATAGAAGAAAGGTACACCTTTTTATTATTCTTGGTTATTCATCGTAATTTTATTTGTTGCATGGGAGGAAACACCTAACTTCCATGGGATGGAAGTGAATGTCCCATGTCACAGGGCCCATTATCAAAATCTGTGGTTCAATGATAATCGTCAGTGACAACAGGAGAATAACATTAAATTTTGTATGTACGTTGATGCATTGAGGAATCATATTGGGAACCATTCCAGGGTTGATGTTTCCACCATATAGGGATATAGGAATATAATCAAGTTTACCACAATGGATCGCCACCTTTATCTTCATCCATGATGGGATCCCCAACATCAATGGTTAACTTTTGCATTATAGTTATGAGAGAAATAAATTGATGCCATACTTCAGGACTGGCTAGAATATTTGAAGTGATATGTCGTAAAATATCAATTGTCTATTGAAATTGGGCCACGACAGGAGGGTACATCGGGGACCCAACCAAGGGGTCCACAAGAAGAAGATAACATGAATAAATCTCACCATGATAGTGATGAAGAGCCTAGTGATACCTCGACAGATCCATATTTGGGACTTAAGCGGAAAGCTACCAACATGACAAAAATTGATGGAAAAAGTAAAAGGGAATCAAGGAATCCACATCTATTGGTATAACTGATGATGACTATAACTTGTTGGTAGATAAAATGTTTGAGGTTGACAATGAAACAAACCGGAATATTGACAACCATCATACTGAACTCTTTCAGGGAGTTATTGACATGCTTCAAACTCTTTGTAAAGTTGTAAAAGACATAAGAGTCAAAGTCAGTAAGAAGGAGGCATAGGAGAAGGAAGCTATCCCCTCTGATGACCATTCAATTGAAGTCCAAAAATCATGACAACCTCATAAGGTTTAGCTGGTTCCCAAAGCACTTGATTTAGGAACAACAGAGTTGAATACTACAATACATGATATTGCTTATGTTGGGTTATATATCATTTTGCTACCAATGTTCATACTACACAACATTCAACAGGAAGGAGTTAAAGAAATCAAGGCATGGGAGCATGCAACATGTAATCAACTAAAGTAGTTGAAAAGAACTGTGTATTTATTGCAAATTTAGCTGGAAGATAAGGAAAATAAAACACAAAAGTGGCATCATGATAGGAAAATACTAGAGAAATATATTTCTCTTGACTCTCAAGAAGTTCCAGAGGCCGAGGTCACACCTAACATGATTGTCGAAGCTTGTGTCTTCAAATTATTGTAATTTTCTAGAGAATTCCACAAAAATATTATTGATTTAAGAGCTCATATTCTCCCAAATACACCTCCTAAATTACTAGAAGAGTGATGGAAGAAGTTTGAAGAGGATATGAGACAAATTCAAGAGGCCGAGGCACCTTGTGCTAAGGATTATGATCAAGTTTCCCCTGCATGGGAGGCCTTAATGGATGACATGGAGTTGCAAGATATAACAAAGAGGCTTCATATGGTAGATACAAATATGGATAGTCTTCAGATCTCATTGAAAGCTTTATCGCAAGTCAAAAATATGAGTAAGGTTGTTGATCTTAAAGAATTGCAGTAGTAGGTAGCCAAAATCTAGATAGAACAACAAATAAGAATATATTGTACTATGAATCTTCAAGCATAAGTAGAGAATAGGTGACTGCTACAATTCATCCATTCCATTTCACAGTAAAGAAAGTTTTAGATGTGATTGTGGTGGATGTTTCATAACATCTTAGTTTTGAATTTGTCGAAGGGGTCTCAAGGTTAAAGTAGATGTTCAACAACAAGAGAAGGAAGTGAAAAAGATATTTCAGGACTTTTTGAGCTAAGTTTAACATGCCAATAGTTTCCATATGAAGTGGATCGGGATGAGCCACATGTGAGTGTTGGGGCCCCATTAACCCTAGGAATTTTTTGTTAATTTCTGGTCTTTAATTTTTGGGTCCTATTCGAGGTGTGAACGGGGCTACAATAGAGCAAGTGTTGAATTGGTTAGCTCCAAAATTTTGGACAGAAATTTTGGGAAAATTCGATGGGTTAGATAGAATAAGAAGAAGGAATATGATGCCATAAAAAAGGAAGGTCGAAACAAAAAAAGTAAAAATAAAAGAGTAAAACCATTATTGGTTTCTACACCCATGGTTTTGTTTTAATAAGTGGTTTTTAATTATAGGGTTTAAACCCTAATTCCCACTCATTCATAAAAATATATATCAATAATACTATTAGTAATAATAAAATTTATTATTGTTGTATATTTTTTCAAAAAAAACCTTTCGACCCAATTCACAAAAATTATATATACCATATTCTTATTTTTAAATAATAATTGGTAATATATTATATTTGTTATTATTATTGATTTTTTAATAATTATAGTAATTATTATTACTATTATTATTAGTTACTTAATAATAATTATTTAATAATTGTATTATTTACAATTATTACTTTATGCAAAAAGTAAAAATAATAAAACAAATATTAAAAGCGCATAAATCAAGTCTTGGAAGATATTAAAAAAATTATGGATTCCATATATAAATCCAAATTTTGTACTAAGTGTCCTTATTGCAAAATGGAATTCCAATATCCAACATCTTTTAAAAACTGCAATTGCTCATGTCTGATATGTAGCAAATATTTTACTATGGAAGACGATCCAGGTCACTCACAGTTGCAATCACATTTACGAATAGTTTTGGCCTAGATAACAACATGTGAACTAGATAATAATGTTCTACAACTCCACTTCGAGAATCAGAAACAAAGTAATGATTTTCAAAAATAACCAATTATTACCTCAGAATTACGAATTCAATCTTTGGAAGATATTAGAGAAAAACTCACAACAAAATTATCAGATAAGGACAAGAAAATATCACATCTAGAAGGTATCATTCAACAGCTTGAAGACCGGACAAAAAAACTAAACGAAGTCGAAGAATTTCTGTATGGAAACAGTATCGACTTAAAAGAGGAAAATAGTTGTCTAAATAAAGTCTTCATAGACAAGGAAGATGAATTGGCAGAACTAGATGAAAAGTTAGAAAATCAGGAAACTGAGTTATGTCATCATCAACAACAAAAATAAAAACTCCAACAACAATATGATGACAATAAGAAGACACATAAGTTGGAACTAACAAAAGTTAACAATGTGTTATCAAGCAATACCGAAGACATTTTTCAATTACGAAATCATAACAAAAAATTTATTACAAATATTGAAAAACTGAAACACAGTAGTAAGAGGGAACACTCTTGTGAAGACCTTGAAGGAAGAACACTGGAAAAACTGGAAGAAAACCAGTGTCTAAAGAATCGTAATCAGGAACTAGAGAATCGAATCAAGAAGTTAGAAATTCACAAAAGGTCGCAAGATGAAAGATTCAGAAAGATACAAAATCATAACGATCTACAAGAGAACCAAGAAGTGCAAATCCAGGAAGATGCATGCAAAAATCAAATCATGGAAGTGAACGCAGTCCTCGACATAGTTCAAAAGAAGAAAAAACAAACAACACATACACCTTACAGACATCCTAATTATAATCATCATTTTGACCAATGACGGCCCGTCAAAAAAAGCACTCACAGAAGAATTATGTTGACAGGAAAAAAGATCAACATGTTAAGGAACAATTGAAACAACCTATTGCAAAAAATGATCTCAAAGCTATGATAAAATTAGATTTGGGATAGACCACAATAGATACGATGCGACAATTCTCCTTGGGAATCCATAACTTGTATCATCTCATTTCATCAAGTGTCACAATTACAAAAATGAAAGGATCTCGAGACGACAGTTCAAGGGAATTCAGACATTGTTGTCGATACAAGATTTGAGGACAAAGATTTCCTTAAGGGGAAGAAAATGTAACAAATATAAATGTTATAAATATTAACATTTAATAATAAGTAGGTTAATTATGGTAATTATTTAATTACTCAAGAGGTGACTTGAAAAGTCACCCCCTTACCACTTAGGGTATAAAATACCTGACACTAATTCTTGTAAAACATCTTACTTATCTATCATAAATTGCATTTTTACTTTCTACTTTACTTATTTTGGTTATTTGATTATTGAGGAACTTTGTTCCTTCAATTTTTTTAATAATTAATTGAATAGAAAAAGGTTTAACTTGTTTTCTAAATATGTTAAGGTTCTTAAGGAACTGTAATATACTATCATGGTAGTTATTATGTTGATTTCCTTCATGTCAATGTTTAATAAAATAATATCCCCTTCTTTACTGCAAAAACATGGTTCCTGCAACTCCTATAGGTATCTCGGGTGAGACCTTAGTTTTGTTGCAGGTGTTATCGATGGGGTTAAATCATGTCGGGTCGGTACCTTTGGTATTTTTTTGTATGGTGAAAGTGGATATGGGTTAGTCGATAATCAAACCAACAACCATTCACTGACAGTAATTAATAACACACATGAGATTCTATCAAAGTCAATGGAAGTAATTAAAAATGAAATAGGAGGAATACACAAAGAACCTAATGGAAACAATATTTTATTCTGGAAACTCAAATGGGAAAACTAACATTCAATGGTTGTTCATTATTTCATTTTGCCAATATTCAAATTAAAAAGTAGCTTTGTGCACTTATGCACTTTACTATTTAGGCCAACAATAGGAAAAAAATCTTTGACAGTCTATGTAATACACCAAATTAAAATAAATTGTTATTATTCTTTTTGAATATTTTATTTTTTATATTTTTGACAAGAAATTAAAAAATAGATGTAATCGATTAGTCTTATTAATTAATTAAAAACACTAGAGGGAATAGGAACTGAAATAAATCTTGAAAGAGTGTTTGTTGACCTGCAAGGGGAAAAGACAAGTGGCTAAAGTTGACAAGAGAGAACTCAAAAAACAGGAGGAATCCTCCCCAAAATCAGGTTACAACTCCTTCTGGAGTGATAAAGAGAAGGAGGCTCATAAATGACCAAATCCTAGACAAAATACTATATAATAATACGCCCATTTAGCCAATAGGAGGCTAGCAGTAGATGGGGAACTGATCTATTAATGCAAGAGATGGAACATTGAGTGGATTTTCCCTTGTGGTTCAATGAACATGCTGAAGGGTTTTGGAGAAACTAAGACTTGGTTTCTCTAGGAGTTGGTTGGGAGGAAAGGATATTTCAATTCTGTTTTATCAACAATGGTGTCAGGTTCCCTATTCTACTTCTTATCTATGTTAGACTTGTTTAAAATTTCTTATGAATCATATTTATTCTTTCTATAGTAATGGTAATATGTATCTTGTCTTATTATATTCTCTATTGTGTTTTATCTTATGAATTAGACTGATCTTAAGTATTATCAATAGATTCTTGACCTTAATGATTGTATAAACAAACCTCTGTTTGGGAATCCATACCCGAATCAAAGATTTGTGTAGTAAGGGTTGTACTGGTAGCGTGATTAGGATTTCTAAATGAAGAGTTATCATAGATCTGGATAAATTTTTTAATTCATATTGCAGATGTATTGTTTCATCATTTTAAATATATCTATTTTTCAACTAACCATTTTCTTACAAGTCAAAGGTTTCCTAGATAGCTAGACTTGGTCTTTTTCTATTTTAAACCCTATAATTTTAGAATGATTATTCTAGAACTATAATCCTATTGTTCCAAGTAAAATTTAGTTAAAATATAGAACGAATTTCACTAGTTAACATAACAAAAATTATAGAGCTACTGCTTAATTAAACCAAACCAGATAATACAAGAAGGGTTTCAATCGCAGAAGCTGTAAATGGAGTAGACTCTATAACTATTGCTTATATGGATAGAGTGGATCCAAGTGGATTTTAAACATATAAGCTATAATTCATATAAAAAATAAAACTGGAAGATATCTCATCTAAAAACCCCAATTCCTTCAATCGCGGATTTAGATTTTCCATGATCAAAGAAACAATTATAAATATAATAAAAATCATAATAATCCAATTATTAAATTAACTAGCTAGTAGTTACACAATCGAGGTCAAGTAGCAAAACCATTATAACTAAATATTTTAGATCTGTTATAACCACTACAATAATCTATTTAATGATTGCACAACCTCTTATCATAGGTATTTAAACCCGAGGCTTATCTTTTATTAAAAAAAATGAATCAACTCTACAGATTCAAAATCAAGTTCATAGATACTTCATTAAAACAAAACCTTTAAAATATATTTTACGTGGTAGTAAGACCATTGTACAAATGGTGGCATCGTATACAAAAATTACAATAGGTCTTGTCAATTTAAGGATGGATCAAAATCATTAACAATAAATAAAATATCAACTATAAGTTGTTATAAATCCATAGGGGGTCTCTTTAAATTAATTAAATACTAAAATAAACATTCGGGGTTCGAAACTAAGGTGATTGTAATTCCATCGAAGATGGAATTATAGATCTCCCTAAAATCTTAAACATATAAAAAGGATTTACAACAATGCTGAAAACATAATGGTTGTAAGTCTATTGAACATGGCATCGATAGTCTTCTAAAAAACATACACATACAAAAGGAACTACGAAAATGATGGAACATAGATCTTGGAAATCCCTATTGACTGAGGGATAAAGACCCGTAAGGTTTTAACAAAAGAAAGATATCCCAACTTATCTTACGATGTGGTGAAATCCTATTTCCTACATGGCCCACGAACCCAACATCATCCACACCAGGAGTCACATGCAAAACCAAAACAATGAGTAGGGTTAGGTGTCGGTTAAGAAAGAATTGATTTTCTTAATGTTGGATAGAGTAGAAGTTCTTTTTACTCACCATAATGTGTAAAGATGCTGGCCTGGGAGGAGGTGACCCTGTCGCTGCCCTAGTCATCTTCTCCCTAACATGCACACCCATGATGTAGTAAGAACGTTAAAATTAAAAAAAGAAAATTGTAAAAAGATGATGATGAGGTTAACAACACTTACCTCATTCGAAAGAATAGAGGTTTAGGGATTGGATCCTCCTAGATTCCTTGTCCATCCTCTTCCTATAGTTTAAAACAAAAACTTAAATCAGTCATTGTTGTCGGAGAGTTTTAAAAAGGATTATAAAACTATTACAAATCAAACCGAGTTCGTAGAGCTTACCTACTTGAAGGCAACAAAAGGCCATGGAATGCTGGTCCAAGTTCAATTCATGGTAAACTAGAAAGGGTGAGACTTGTTGGCGTCCATCAACACCAATTAATACCTCAAACCCACCTCATAAGCGAATAAACAAACACTATTAATGTCTGGGTAAGAGTTTTAATAGAAGAAAATACACAACACAACCATGGAAGGAAGAGCCTTCTTACCCAACCTTTTCATACCAAAAAAAAATGAAATGAAACATTCGGACAAGCAAAAACCACATTAAACCCTTACAAAATCCCTTGTCATCTTGTAATACATATGGAAGGCCGATATTTAATCTCAGGTATGCCATTAACTCCCTCGATGTGATGTCAACTCGCATCTAGTACAAAACTTTAATAGAAAAGTGAACCATCAAATCATAACTCTTGTACCTCCATTAATTCACATGGTCAAAACCTTATGTTATAACATATTGAAGGTTGAAATTCCATGGGTCAACCCTCAACTATCGTATGAGCATCATAGTTCCTAATTATTAACATGTAAATCAAGCTCGTAAAACTTATTGCTATACATTGCATAAAGACCATGGTTTATACATGGTGTCACCTGATAAGACTATGGTACTTAACATGGTTAAACATATCATTAATTCATGCCAAATTAATGTGATCAAGACTATGGTGTTTAACATCATACTATCCCAAAATTTACATCTTCACAAAATAGGTTGCTACCATCGTAGAGTTGAGGCTCAACAGCTAGGGCCGAGACCATTCTTAGGCTAAGAAACTCTTAGCCAACCATATAATAAGATAAATATAAAAGGAATTAAGAACATCACCTGCAGGTGTGGTGCTAAGGTCATAATTAACCAAATATAAACACCACATAGATTACAACCTGTCAAAATATGTACGATTTCAAATATCAAATATTACACAAATAAACAATAATGTATTCAAGTTGCGATCATTAGTACATGCTACCTTATTCACCTGGTAAAAGAGTATATAGATATTTATATCTTGAATTTTTTTATATTGGAAATTATAGGTGTGTGATGAATGGTATCAGTGGATGGTTACAACACTTGGCCTGAACAAGCCCAAATACTTAAACTAATAAAACCAGAAAATCTAACCTATCTTATTATGGTTTGATTCTCTTATGAATAGGAAGAGAAGAATAAATTTGTTTTTGTAGGAAGTTAAGAAAGATGTAGAAATGTCTGTGGAATAAGAATCCCATCCTAGAAATATAGGGAATAATGAAGAGGGAAACCTAAGGGATGGTGAATTATGGGTTAATCTAAATGAAAGTAGAAACGACAATCCACCTGAATTACAAAAAAAAAAGAATTAAGGGCATAGTTAAAAAGAATTCAATAAGATATGAACATATTCTAAAAGCACAAGAGGAATTAAATAACATTCTGCTATCTAAACTTCACAGTCATGAAATAGATAAAAATAAATAACTTGAACTTAGCATAGAAAAAACTACACCTTACAAATGTAAGTGAAGGAAGCTGAAATTTTCCAAACATGAGGCTAAATATCCCAGTGAGGAATCAACCATGCACAATATAGAAAAACATCAAGATTCTAGTGAAAGTATTGACAGTAATCAAAAAAAAAAAAAATACAAACCTTATGAAGAAATTTTTGGAGAATTCAAAATAAAATCCTCCTATTTTTAATGGAGAGATCGAGAAAGGAGAACAAGAGGAAGCTTGGTTATCTGGAATGATGAAATATTTCCATATCATTAACTATTCCAATGAATTAAAGGAAAAAATGGATATCTATAACTTAACCCAAAAATAAGATATTTGGTGGCAATATATAAAAAAATTATAAGGTATAAAAGAATGTTACATAACATGGAAAACCTTCAAGAAGAAATTTAAATGAAAGCATCTTTCAGAACAGTAGTACAAAGAAAAAGCTAAGTAATTTTACCAATTAAGGTTAGGTGTTATGACCATGAAAGATTTTTGTAGTAAATTCCTGAGCTTACTTTTTTATGTACCTTATATAATAGATGAATAAACAAAAATACATCCCTTTCTTAGCTGCTTGCCTCTTATGTTTAAAGAGAGGATTGAGTATGAAAATCCAAAAACGTTGGAAGAGGCAATGAAAAAATCAAACTTCTGTTATGATCACAATAAGAATAAATGAGAAGATATACCTAACTTGAAAACAAAAATACATGACAACTTTGATGAAAGAAAGAAGAATACTAAGTTTTACAAAAATACTAGGAATAACTACAAGGGGTATCAAGGCAATAATTATAAACGTTTTAAACCACAAAACCTTACAACAAAAGAAACAGAACTTCCCAATACCTTTAATAAAAAAACTACAGAGAGGGAACCATTAAAATGTTGGGAATGTGGCGAGCCACATTATTTTAAGGACTATGACATAAGAAATAGTTTTTTAATAATTTTCACTCAATTCAAGAATTTTCTACAGTGATATGGAAAGAAGCATGCCTAGAATTAGTGTTGCATTGCAGGATCAAAAATTAAATCATCAAACTTCAATTGTCGAAATCGAAGGTATTATAAAAATCAATCCATTTCTATAGTAATGGATCCAGGAGCAACTTTGAGTTATGTATCACCAAGTATTGTTGAATTGTGTAAATTATCACAACAAAAATTTGAAAAATCTTGGTTGGTACAACTAGCGACATGTACCAAATAGAAGCTGATCATTAGTTATGTGAAAAACTATGAAATTATGATGAATGAATTGAATACACATGCTGATCTAAATATATTACCATTAGGTTCTTATTATTTGTTTATAGGAATGGATTGGTTAGAAAAAAATAGGGTTATGTTAAACTCTTATGATAAAACTTTTACATGCATGGATGATAATGACAATACAATTAAAGTTAAAGGAATTCCCAGAAAGGTTACCATCACAGAAATATTTTCCTTGCAAATGGAAAGATTTGTACGTAAAAGATGTAAATATTTTACATTCTACATAATGGATGGCATGGATAATGATAAAAAACTTAAAATAGAGGATATGCCAATCTTAAAATATTTTAAGGACTTCTTTCCGGAAGAAGTTCTCGGACTACCTTTGAAAAGAGACATAGAATTTACAATCGATATTATACTAAGAGCAGTATTGTCATCGAAATATCCTTATCCGATGAATATAATAGAACTTATGGAACTTAAATCACAATGGAAAGAACTAATTGATAAAAAGTACATCCAACCTAGTGTTTCCCCTTGGGGAGCACCCATCTTATTCATAAGGAAGAAAGATAGCACTTTGATATTATGCATAGATTATCGAAAATTAAACAAGATGACTATTAAAAATTGATATCCTTTTGCCGCAGGTCCGGAGTCAACCACAACCAACCCAACCAGCACCTCCAGGATATAGTGGCTCATACACTTAGCCCTTAGCCAGATTTATCCCTCATCCAAATTTTGCTCTAAAATTTCCTCCCCACAACTCTTCTTCTGCAACCGCCTTTCCACAAATCTGTTTTTGCGACAGAGTCTTCGCAACAAACCTTCTCACAACTATGCTCCCCCAAGATATTTTTCGCAATAGGCCTTCCCACAAGCCAGTTGCAGGATGTGGGATGCAGGATGTAGGATTCCAACTTTCCAAAGTTACTCCCCCACAATTTTCCTCTCGCAACTTTTCCTCCGCAATTGTTTTCAGTCATCAGATCTTTGCAGCCTTCTCCACGACCATTGATATACTCTTTGATGCGAATCTCATGGATCTTTGTGTATCCATTATCACCCTCACAAATTTCATTGTAGATCTCTCCTGGACCGTCAAATAGTCATCTACGGACTCAATTTCCAACGTTCATTCTCTACAATAAATTGGTTAAGGGAGAGAATTTGTGGGTTACACCGATTTTTCAAAGAATTGATCAATCCATCCTGCAATATCTAAGATTCATTATCCTAACTCTTCTAAACATTCATTTACGAATGATTCCAACTACTCAAGAAAGAATTTAACACTTGAAACAACAATTTCACAGAAATACATAGATGTTCAGAAAACCACCGAAGCCGGCTCTTCACGAATTCACAATACAAAATAGTAAATGCATAGAGGCTAATAATGTTGTAAACACACAACTACTCTTCCTATTAAGCAACCACACAAACACACATATTGGCTCTCTTCTTCAATCTATTAAAATATTTACAAGCAGAACCAGACAAAGGTCTGTTCGTCTCTCAGCAAATTAAGAATTCTAATGCTAAAGAGAAGAACGCCCTCTATTTCTATAATCCGCCTATTTAAGATAAACTATTACCTCCTACACTGACTGGTCCTACAAATGAAAACAAACAACTACAAAGCATGATGAAAAATATCCCTGTCTCAAACAACAAACTGTGGCTTGATCTCCATGCAGGGAGTCATGATACACAATCACTTCTACTGCTACTAACAAACTATGACTCATCAAAAGAAAAAATATGACATATCATGTGACCAACTCATCACATTGTTGGAATTCCATGATGCTCCTGCATTAGACTCCCAAGGGTGAAAAATTATGAACCCCTTTTCATTAGATCAACTACAGTGAAACCGTTGGCTTCCAACTCTACAATGATCAATGCTCATCCAAGTAGAATCCTCTATTGTTCACTTCTTCCATTTGACCAAATACTCCAGATAGTCGTTCTTCCTTGTCCTCTTTACCACTTTAGTGTCTAGAATGGCCTCAAATTCCAATGGTTGTGCCATAGGCATCTTCCTCGGCCATTGTAAGTATTCAGTAGGATCTTCACCTTCTGCAAAGGATCCAGTGTCACCTGCTACAGAAGGATATAGATCTAGAACATTAAATATTGGTGAAATACCCACTCCAATAGGAATCTCTAACTCATAAGAATTTGTTGAGAATTTTTTGCGTATCCTGGAGGGTCCAATCTTCTTCATCATTATCTTATTATACTCTCCCTTCGGAAATCTGTCTCACTTTAGATATGCTAAGAGAAAATCTCCTACTTCATAGTTCTTCTCTCTCCTTTTGGAATTTGCTTTGGCCTTGCAACTGGTGTTACTCTACTGTAACCTTTCTTTCACTTGATCCTATACTTCACTAATCCTCATTGCGAACTCTTCTCCATCAACATTCCTTTTCTCCAACAAATCTAAGTCATGTAGTTCACAGACTCATGTTGGATGCATTCCATACAGAATTTGAAATGGACTCATCCTTGTACTTATGTTTGGTGAATCATTATAAGCAAACTCATCTTGAGCTAACACTCTGTCGCACTGCTTAGGACTCTCTTTGATCAAGCTTCTCAACATGTTCTCCAGACTCCTATTAACTACCTCTGTCTATCCATCATACTATGGGTGATATGCTAAACTGAAGTTCAGTATGGTACCCAAATTCTTCCACAAGGTCCTCTAGAAATGACCTGTGAACTTCAAATATTTGTCTGATACAATACTTCTAGGTAAACCATGTAGTTTCACAACTTCATTAAAAAACAAGTTAGCAATGTGTGTAACATCACTAGTCTTGTAGCATGGAATGAAATTTTCCATCTTAGTTAATCTTTCAACAACTACGAAGATAGAATCATCTCCATTGTGAGTTCCTGGTAAGCCCACAATGAAATCCATACTCACATAATCCCAAGGCCTAGTTGGAACATGAAATCATGTAGATAACCTTATGTTCTGGCTTCTTCCTTTAGCATGTTGGCATGCTCAGCATCTTCTTACAAAATTTTCAACTTGAGGCCTCATCCTTGGTAAAAAATAGAAATGACCTAACTGTCCAAAGGTTTTATCACTTCCAAAGTGACCTTCCATACCTCCATTATGTTTTTCCTGTATCGAGTTCTCTCTCATGGAATACTATTGTATACACAGTCTACTGTTTCTAAAGAATAAACCATCTTGTAGTGTATACTCCATCCATGGATTTCTATCCACCTCCATTGAATTCTTACAAGCTTCGTAAGCCTCTTGGAAATCATTGTTAGACTCGTATAAATCCGCTAAATGCTCAAATCCCAAAACTTGGATCTGATTCTCTTGCACAATCAACAGTTTCCTACTTAAGGCATCAACTGCTTTGTTTGATTGTCCACTTATGTGTTTCAACACAAAGTTAAATATCTATAAGAACTCAACCCACTTGACATCTTTGAGGTTCAACTTAGGTTGTTGCATAATGTGCTATAATGCATGGTTATTAGAATATAACACAAATTATCTAGGCATCAAATAATGTCTCCAATGCTTCATTGCTTGAACAATAACATAAAACTCCTTGTCATAAGATGAATACTTCTTCTTTGCATCATTCATATTCTCATGGAAATACGCTATAGGCATGTCCTTCTGACTGGGTAAAACTCTGATTGCTACTCCACTGGCGTCACACTTTACTTGGAAAGGGTGTTTGAATTCCGGTAACTTCAATACTGGTTTCTCAGTGATATTCTTCTTCAATAACTAAAAACTCCTTTCAGCATCTATCATCCATTGAAATGGCTATCTATCATTCTTAATTGTCTCGACAATAGATGCACAAATACCACTGAAATTCTTTATAAATTCCTATAAAAACTTGCCATTCCATGGAAACTCCTTACCTCAAATATGTTCCTAGGTGAAGGCCAAGCAATGATTGCTCTGACATTTTCTAGATCCATCTTCAACCCATCCCTTGAGATAACAAAACCTAAATATACTAGCTCTAGTTTCATAAATGTACACTTTTTCACATTTTCTAGAAACTTTTCATATTGCATCCTCTCTAAAACATATCTCAGATGCTTTAGATGCTCTTTTTCTATTTGGCTGAAAACCAAAATTTCATCAAGGTAAACTATCATAAAATTACCTACGGAGTTCCTCAAGACTTAATTCATCAATCTCATAAAAGTGCTTTGTGCATTGGACAATCCAAATGGCATGACCAACCACTCATACAACCCATCATTTGTCTTAAAGGTTGTCTTCCACTCATTTCCTTCTCTGATTCTGATCTGATGTATCCACTCTTCAAATCCAGTTTTGAAAATCATGCTACCCCACTTAGGAAATCCATCATGTCATCCATCCTTAGTAATGGAAACCTATATCTGATAGTAATCTTGTTCATTTCTCTGGAGTCAATATACATCCTCCACTCACCATCATTATTTGGTTTCAGTACTACTGGTACTACACATGGAATCAGACTCTTCTGTACAAATCCTTTGTCCAACAATCCTTGGACATGTTTTCTCACTTCTTCATTCTCTTGAGGTGTCAACCTATATGCTTGCTTGTTTGGTAAGGATCCTGGAATAAAATCATTTTGATGACTTATGTCCCTCCTTGGTGGTAACTCATTGGGTAAATCATCCACCACGATGTCACTAAAATCACTCAGCATCTCCTGAATCTCCTCAGGTAGATCTGTCACGTTGGTCTTCATTGTAACCACTCTCACTTTGCATAAAACAATGTAGTTCAAGTCTTCCTTCTCGATCTGTTGCAAATATTCTTTTCCTGACAACATCAGGACTTTGGGTGTTGACTATCCTATTGTACTACATTCTTGTAAAGGGTGAAGTACATGTCTAATCCCATTCTTCTCAAAACTATTCTAGTTACTCCTACCATCATGAATCACTTTCTTATCAAATTTCCATGCTCTTCCTAACATTATATGACAAACATCCATGCACATAACATTACATGGAATCTTGTACTTATATGGACCTATTTGGAAATCAACTTCACACTACTCACTTACCAGGATTTGATGTCCTTTATGTAAGCAATATACCTTGTATGAAATAGGATGCTTGGTCCTCTTTTAAACTCAGCTTCTCTACAATCTTTGTGGAAACCAGATTGTCAATACTCCCACTGTTAATCACCATCTTACAGCAATTCCCTTGGACTTTACACATGGTCCTGAATAAATATTTCCTTTGAGAAGGCTCTACTTGCTCCTTCTTGAGTTTCAACAAGACTTTATTCATCATCAAAACCTCTCTTGTTTCTGGAAAAACTTCTGCCACTCTCAACTCTTCTTGTTGCTCCTCATTCTGAGCTATATATGCTCCTCTCTGTCTTACGTCTTCCTTCCCTATAAATTCAAATGATTTATGCCCCAACTAGTTGCATTTGTAGCACCTAATGGCAGTTTCTCTGCCTCTTCCTCTACCTCTACCTCCTTGGTAATTTCCTCTTCTGCTGGAGTCACCTCCTCTACCATGTTGCTCTTGCTGGTTAGAGTTACTGGACTCTACTCTCTATGCTCCAAACATTCCTCTTCCAGTTTCTCGTCCTCTTCCTTTGGTTGAACCTTGACCTTTGTTGTATCTTTGTTGCCTCGCTATCTTTTCATCTTCCCTCAAGTCACATTGATACACCTCCTCCATTGTTTTAGGTGGCTGATCTCTTCTTGGATATCCATCCTTAGACCATTGACATATCTAGCAGCCTTTTCTACTGACTCTTCGACATATCCTGCCCTTAGGTTTACTTTGTAGAACTCTTTAGTGTACTCTCTCACTGTCAACAATATTTTCCTAAGGTTCTGTAC
This sequence comes from Pseudotsuga menziesii, assembly GCA_001517045.1. Lineage (NCBI taxonomy): Eukaryota > Viridiplantae > Streptophyta > Pinopsida > Pinales > Pinaceae > Pseudotsuga > Pseudotsuga menziesii. The sequence goes on along the minus strand of LPNX010685736.1, from coordinate 232,811 downwards.
CTATCTATATAGAATTAACTAGTAATATTTTGGCAATAAATTAGCCCTCATATTTTCTACCATCCTATCCCATCTCTTTATCAATGACTTATTCTTCCTCCTTCTTTCTTCTTGAAAACTATCCCACCACAAGTATGCATTCCCTTTCAACCTTATCACAAACAATCTGGCTCTCTTGTATTCTTCAATCTCATCATACTCATAGTACTTTTCCAGCTCACTGATCTAGTCAATGAGATGCTCGATAATGAGACTTCCATCATAGGTAGGAAATTCAGGTTTTGACTGTGAGGTTGCTCCTAGAATCGATATAAAATATATTAACTTAGGTGTTTCCTACATAGGTGTGACTCCTTCTCTTTATTCTTCATCCCCAGGCTGACTTACATCCCATGAATCTAGGTCTCTTCGTCTGTATATCTCCATGGTTTCCAGACGTGCTCGTAGCTCCCTCATTTCTTCCATAATTTCTGCGTTCACCGTCGGTCAACCTCTATCACTATCTCTTGCTCTTCCTATGCATGCATCCATCCTCTTGCACTAATCCTCTGAAATAATAGTTCTCTTTCACACTGATACAACTTACCTCACCAAGCCCATTCTCTGTACTTGGTCTTTTTCTAACGCTCATTCTCTATCCAGAACCTCTTGAGCACTCTTCTTTTCTATTTCAGGATTCTACTGCTACGCTTCTCTCTCCCATGAGATTTTTCTTTCTCTGATACCAAAATTGGTGTAGGTTAGGGGTTAACCACAACCAACCCAACTAGCACCTCCAGGATCTGGTGGCTCCTACACTTAGCAGGACTACCAAATTTAACCCTTGGCCAAATTCTGATCTAAAATTGCCTCCCCGCTACTCTTCTTCCGCAATCGCCTTTCTGAAACTCTGTTTCCACGAGAGAGTCTCTGCAATAGGACTTCCTGCAAATCTATTCCCGCAGCATAGTTTTCGCAATAGGCCTTCCCGTAAGTGCGTTGCGAAATGCAGGATGCCAACTTTCCAAAGTTGCTCCCCCATAAGTTTTTCTTCACAATTATTTTCAATCATCATATATTTTTGGCCTTCTCCATGATAGTTGATCTACTCTTTTATGTGGATCTCACGCATCTTTGTGGATTGGTTATTTCCCTCACAACTTCTCACGAGGGTTTCACGTGTTTATCAATATCCTTTCACGTTAGTTCATATTGTGGGTTTTAAAATTATCAAAAATTGAACCAATATATTGCAGGTATTGGGGGATGAGGGGTTTAAGGTGGGGGTGGGTAGGGTGGTTTATAAGGATTGAGGTATAAAAAGGGTTGGGGAGGAGGTTTTAAATATTGGGAGGGGGTTTCAACAAAAAGAGTTTGGGTCAATATCTCTCGAAATTAAGGGTATTCTTTAATATCCCACGATCACATGTGCTATGTGAGAGGTTCACTAAGTGAAGTCCCCGTGCAACTTCCATTGCGGATCTCTCCTGTCCATCAGATCTTTGTTTGCAGACTCAATTTTCGACGTTCAGTCTCTACAATAAATTGGTTAAGGCAGAAAATATGTGGGTTGCACCTATTGATCAGAGAATTGATCAATCTATCCAACAATATATAATATTCATTAGCCTAAATCTTCTAAACATGCATTTACCAACTATTCCAACTACTCAAGAAACAATTTAACATTTGAAACAATCATTTCACAGAAATACATAGATGTTCAGGAAACCACTAAAGTCGACTCTTCATGAATTCACAATCCAAAACAGTAAATGCATAGAGGCTAATAATACTACAAACACAAAGCTACTCTTCCTATTAAGCAACCACACAAACACACATCTCGTCTCTCTTCTTCAATCTATTAAAATATTTACAAGTGAAACCAAACGAAGGTCTTTCCTTCTCTTTGCAAATTTGGAATTGTAAAGCTGAAGAGCATAGCCCCCTTTATTTCTTTAATCTACCTATTTAAGCTAAAATTTTACCTCCTACACTGAGTGGTCCTGCAATTGAAAATAAACAACTACAAAGCGTGATGAAAAACATCCCTATCTCAAACAAACAAACTACGGCTTTATCTCCACATAGGGAGTCATGATACGTAATCAATCCTACTGGTACTAACAAACTATGACTCATAAAAACAAAAACGATATGCCATAGCATGTGACCAGCTCATCACATTGCTAGCATGCCACGATGCTCCTGCATCACCTTTACCTCAAATAGATGATCTATTCGATCAGTTATGAGGGGCAACAATCTTCTCCAAAATAGATTTAAGGTCTGGATACCATCAGGTACGGATCAAGGATGAAGACATCTTTAAAACTGCTTTTAGGACCATATATGGTCATTACGAGATCGTCTCAATACCCTCTGGCTTAAAAAATGCACCTTCAACGTTTATGTGCTTAATAAATAGTATTATGAGTAACCACTTAGATTAATTTATAGTCGTATTCATCAAAGACATATTTATTTACTCAAAGAAAAAACAGGAAAATCAAGAACACCTAAGGATAATTTTACAAGTGTTAAGAGAACAACAATGGTTTGATAAGTTTAGCAAATGTGACTTCTTTAAAGACAAAATTCAATATCTATGACACGTAATGTCTAAAGATGGAATAGTTGTAGAACCCAAATAGATTAAGGCTATCACTGAATGGTTCGTTCCTAAGAACATAATGGACATAAGATCATTCTTGGGGATTATGGGTTGTTATTGAAAGTTTGTTGAAGTATTTTCTAAAAATAGAAGAGGGTTACTGCTACATAAAAATAGATTATACATACCAAATGCAGCATAAATTAAATTAACTCTTATGTATGAGTTACATAAATGACCATATTAAGGACACTCTGGATACCAGAAAATGATCACTATCATAAGAAAGAACTTATTTTGGCCTAACATGAAAAAATAGGGAGCATAATATTTGGCATGTTGCATCGAATGCCAATAGGTAAAATCAAAATATTGACATCCAATAGGGTTACTACAATAACAACCCATTTCAGAATGGCAATTGGAAGTAAACAGCATGGATTTCATAACAAGTTTACCTATCAATTTTAAACAACACAATTCAATCATGGTCATAGTAGAAAAATTAAGTAAAGAGGCTCATTTTATTCCAGTAAAATCTACTTATAAGCCTGTTAACATTGCTGATATATTTATGAAATAAATTTTTAGGTTACACGATGTACCTAAGGTAATAATCTCATATAGAGATGTAAAGTTTACAAGGAATTTTTTGAAGCCCTTGTTTAGAGGACTAGGCACATAATTAAATTTCAGCACTACGTTTCATCCACAAATGGATGGAAAAATTGAAAGAGTAAACCAAATTCTAGAAGGCATGCTTATAATGTATGTAATGGAAAAACTGGGTAAGTGGGAAGATTACTTTCACTTAGTAAAATTTGCTTACAATAATCATTTTCAAGTATTGACTGGAATGAGCCCCTTTGAAATTTTGTATGGATGGAAATGTAACACTTCAATTTATTGGAGCAGTCTAGTCGATATGTTAATGTTAGGACCTGAATTGTTAAAGGATATGGAACTAATAATGAAACAGGTACAACAAAATATGAAATCTTCCTAAGATAGGAAAATGAGTTATGCCGACTTAAAATTAACTCCTCAAGAGTTACAGGTTGGGTAGCATGTATATATAAAGGTAAAACCCAAGAAAAGGTCCCAGATACTGGGAAGATATTCAAAATGGGCACCCAATTATTATGGTCCATTTGGAAATTTGGAAAAAGTAGGGACAGTAGCATGCCAATTAGCCTTACCACCTATGATTAAAGTACATAATTTGTTTCATTTTTCCATTTTCAATAAATATGTTCATGATGATACTCATGTAATTGACTAGAATGTTATATAGGCGGAACCCGAAGGAGAGTTCCAAGTGGGAACGAAGCGTATTCTTGATAGGAGAGAAATTTTACTCTAGAACTATACCATAAGAAAACTCAAGGTGCAATGGAAGAACCTTAGTCCAGAAGATTCCACTTGGGAATTGGAAAGTGATATGTGGGAGGCATCTCCGATATTATTTCAATATAAAATAATGAAATAATAAATACATAAAACAATAATACTAAGGATGGCGTTATCCTCTAAGGGGAGGTGTATGTAATACACTGAATTAAAAATAAACTTTTATTATTCTTTTTTAATATTTTATTTTTTTTAATTTTTGACAATAAATTCAAAAATAGATGTAATAGATTATTCTTATTTATTAATTAAAAATACTGGAGGGAATCATAACTGAAATAGTTGTTGAAACAGTGTTTGTTGACCCACAAGGGGAAACGACAAGTGGCTAAAGCTGTTGAGTGAGAACTCAATATGCATAAGGAATCATCCCCAAAATCAGGTCACAGCTCCTTGTGGAGTGCTAAAGAGTAGGAGGCCCATAAATGACCAACTCCTAGGAAAAATACTATGTAATAGTATGTCCATTTAGCAAGCAGGAGGCTAGAGGTGGATGAGAAACAGATCTTTTAATGAAATAGATGGCGTATTAAGTGTATTTTTCCCTTGTGGTTTAGTGAACAGGTTCAGGGGTTCTAGAGCAAGCGAGACTTGGTTGTTCTAGGATTTGGTTTGGAGGAACAAATATTTCAATTTTTTTCCTGTCAGTGGTGTTAGGTTCCCTATTCTACTTCTTATCTATGTTAGACTTGTTTAAAATTTCTTATGAATCATATTTATTCTCTCTACAGCAATGGTGATATGTATCTGGTTTTATTATCTTCTCTATTGTGTGTTATCATATGAATTAAACTGATCTTAAGTAGTATGCATAGATTCTTGACATTAATGATTTTATAACAAACCTTTGTTTGGGAATCCATACCCGAATCAAAGATTTGTGTAGTAAGGGTTGTAATGTTAGCGTGATTATGATTTCTAAAGGAAGAGTTATCATAGATTTGGATAATTTTTTAATTCATATTGTAGATTTACTATTTCAATATTTTAAATCTATCTCTTTTTCAATGAACCATTTTCTTATAAGTCAAGGGTTCCCTGCTTAGCTAGACTCGTTCTTTCATGTTGGTTTTAAACCCTATCATTTTAGAATGATTACTCCAAAAATAGAATCATACTATTTGAAGTAAAATTTAGTTAAGTTACAAAACGAATTTCACTACTTAATATAACAAAAACTATAGAGATAATGCTTAATCAAACCAAATCAGATAATGAAGCAAGAGTTTCCTTCGCAAAACTTGTAAATGGAAAAGACTATAGAACTATTCCTTATATGGACAAAGTAGAGGTGAGAGGATTTTAAACAAGTAAGATATAATCCATGTAAATTATAAAATTGGAAGATATGTCTTCTCAAAACCCCAAGTCCTTTAACCGCGGATCAATATTTTCCATGTTTAAAGAAATGATTATAAATATAATAAATATCATAATAATCCTATTATTAAATTAACTAGTTAACATTTACACGACTAAATTTGAGTAGGAAAACCGTTATAACTATAAATTTTAGATATGTTATAACCATTACAATAATCTAGTTCATGATTTCACAACCTATTATTACGAGTATCTAAACCCGGGGCTTATCTTTTCTTTAAAAAAAATGAATTAACTCTATAGATTCAAAGTCAAGTTCATAGATACTTATTTAACAACAAAACCTTTCAAATATATTTTGCGTGGCAGTAAGGTCACTGTACAAATGGTATCCATTGTATAAACAAATTACGACAGGTATTATCAATTTAATGAAAAACCAAAACCATTAAAAACAAGTAAAATCTCAACTATAATATGGTACAGACCCACAAGGGATCGATTTAAATTAATTACATACCAAAATAAGTTTTCGGGGTTAGAAACTGGGGTGGTTGTAAGTCCATCGAAGACAACATCCACATTTCCCTAAAATATTAAACATATAAAAAAGGATTTACAACAAGGATGAAAATGGAGTGGTTGTAAGTTCATCGAAGATGACATTCGTAGTATTGTCAAAAACATACACATACATAAAGAACTACGACAATGATGGAACATAGAGGCTATGAAGCCCTCTTTTCTGAGGGATAAAGACACGTAAGGGCTTAAGAAAAAGAAAAAAAAACTCAACTTATATTGTAATGTGGTGAAATAATGTTTCCTACATGGCCCACAAACCCAGTAGCATCCACGCTAGGAGTCACATGCAAAACTAGACCACTCAGTAGGGTTAGATGTCGGTTGAGAAAGAATCTATCTTCATAACATTCAATAGAGTATAAGTTTTATTTAGTCACCGTAAAGTGTAAATAAGTAGGCATGGGAGGAGGTGACCCTGTCGTCACCCTTGTCGGTTTCTCCCTAACCTGCACACCCACGATGCAGTCATAACCTTAATAATTAAAAAAAAACATGAAATATGATGATGAGGTTAACAACACTTACCTCATACAAAATCAGATAGGGCCAAGGGTCCGTTTCTCTTGGATTCCTTATCCCTCCTCTTCCTGTAGATTAAAACAAAAACCAAAACCAGTCACTATTGCCTAAAAGTTTTAGAAATGATGATAAACTATTACAAATCAAACTGAGTTCATAGAGCTTACCTAGCTGAAGGTAGTGAAAGGCCATGGATGTTGGTCCGGGTTAAATTCACATTAAACCAACAAGTCTGAGACTTGTTGGTGGCTATCAACACCAAGTAAAATGTCCAACCCACCTCATAGGTGAACAAACAAACACCATTAATGACTGGGTAATAGTTTTAATAGAATAAACTACATAGTGAAACCATGGAAGGCAGAACCTTCTTCCCAAGATTTACAGACCAAAGCAACAACGAAATAAAATGTTCGAACATGCCAAAACCACATTAAACCCTTGCAAAAATCCTTTCCAGGTTGTAAGACAGATGGAGGGTCAAGATTTAATATCAAGCATGCTAATAAAATTCCTGGATGTGTTGTCAACTCACACCTGGGAGAAAAATTTAATACCAAAGTCAACCATCAAATCATAACCCTTGAACATCCATTAATTAAAGTGGTCAAAACCTATTTTTATAACACCTTGAAGGTTGTAATTCCAAGGATCAACTCTCGACTATGGTATGAGCACCATAGCTCCTAATTATTAACAATTAAATCAATATTGTAAAAATTATTCCTATACCTTGTGCAAATACCATGTTTTATACATGGTGTCTCCCACTAGGACTATGGTCCTTAACATGGTTATGTTACCACCTAGGTTGCACTTGGTCGGTGTTATCAAGTGATCCTGGTGAATCAGACATAGATGATTTGTTCAGACTTCAGAAGAACTTTAGACTTGCTTCTGGGAAGTGTTTTTTTATCTACCACATGTTATTACCCCCTTGGCGGAGTTGTAATAAAATTTTCTATCATGGTAGTGTCTATTAAAGACTCAGGATCTTGGACTTTATTTTTCAATCCAATCATCCCAGAGTGTTTTTTCCCTTGGTTATTATTGGTTGTTGAATAAACGACTGATAATTTCTGAGTTTTTCACTCAATACCTCCAAAGTTGGGGTGGTCGGTTTGGAATTTAGGCCTATTGAAGTTATTAGAGTCTATATGTCAATGTATAAACATATTATGCATCATGGTTGAGTCATATGAACATGTGCTAAGTCCCACTAGGTTTTTTTTTTAATTTTAATTTTTCCACAAAACTTAGTCTGTTTTTAATAGTCTAATTGGAAAAGTTTGTCTTGTAATAAAAGTGGGGTTAAAAGTATGATTCAGTCATGGGGGTGCTCATTTTCTAACTTAGAGCACCTGATAAACCCATAAACCCACTTTTTCCTAAGTTTTGAGTGATTTTTCCATCACTTAGTTGAGCAAATCCAAAAAAAATCAAATATTAATTAATTTAATTAAATAATGGAGCAAATACAAATTCCTAAATCAGTGGATTTTTCTTCGTTTTGATTGAATTCAGTTTCATTGGATTCAGATTGACTAGGAGTTACCACTCCTTGAATGAAGGCATGATGTGGGATGAAGAGGAGCTTAACTGGCTCAGGAAGATCTAGGGTTGCGCCCTCCTTTCTCTCTCCTCCACATGTGTGGATAAGGCTGGGATTTATTTGTTGGTTGGCTCAGTTCACTGAGTGAGGTGTCACTCCAATTTGGAGTTATAGTTCAGTTAGACTTAGTTCATCTAGTTAGACTCAACTCATTATCAGATCAGACTCAGTTCATCATTAGATCAAACTCAACTCACTGGGTGAGGTGTCACTCTGATTTGTAGTTCTAGTCCACTTAGACTCAGCTCATCATCATATCAGAATCATTTCACCATCAGATCAGACTTGGCTTGACTCTTTGTCAGCTTCAGTCCCTCTTTCAGTTAGGCATGTGCCCCTCTTGGACAATCTGGTTATAAATAAAGCACAATTTTCCTCTTCCAAGCTAGTTAGAGTTGGATTGAAGAGCTGTTTCTATTGTACTGTTGCTATTTTTCATTTGAAATAAAGAAAAGATTTGGAGGTAAGATGGTGTCATGTTATTTTGTGTGGATGAGCATTGCCATGTTTTACTGAGGTAACATGTATCTATGTTCATAACTTGCTTATTTTGATATTGTGGATCCAGTGCTAAAAGATTGATAATAAGTTTATTATGATATTGATAGGAAAGGAGTTTGTTAATAAGTTTATTGGCTATATATTTCCTTTTTATGCATGTTTAGAGATCTAGATTTAACATATTTTATAAGTTTATATGCATGCTATTCTAATATCTCTCTTTATGTATTAACCGGATCTCACAAGCATTTTGGCAAGCCTTTGGATTAAGTCGCAGGTTCCTAGCTTAGAGAGGGTGCTGATATAGTTTGCTTCCTCACTTTCTCCAAAACTTTCTCAAAGGAATAGTCCCTCGACGTTCCACTAGAAAACTCCACGGTTGATCTTCAAGGCTACAAGCTTTGAGTCAGTTGGACTACAGCAGCTTCCAACCAACATCCATCCCTTTGATTTCTTCACTTTGTAAAGAATTCACCTATAACATTCCTCTATCTTCATGCTTTGGGGGCCATTTTGTTACACTGAAATCTCATCATCTTGATCCATGTTTCAACCTTGTTCCTAATCCCTAAAGTTCCCTTAGGTAAACCGGTCCGAAAGTGAGGTTATTTCTAGCCATGTTTCCTCCTCTAGGTAGGTTGGAGCTCTTCCTCTTAAGGAAAGGTGTGCCAGCCACTTTCTATCACTCTTTTCCCTCTTACAAGGTTCTCCATGCCCTCTTCAACCTTCTATCTCCTATTGCAAAGTGCACCAGTCATGTTTAGAGGGAAAATTTTGAATCTTCGAGGCCCTTCTTTAAGGTAAATGAGGTGGAGAGTTATCCCTAGATTCTAGGTGAGGTGGCATTTGGTTCCCTAACTTAATGGGAGGATACCTTAGACATTTCCTCTTAATATTCAACCTACTCTATCCCTTTATCGTTATGAGTTCAACCCTCTCTGTATTATGAAGGGGTGAAGGACTACGGTACTCTTATGATGATGGAATTTCTCGGTGATCCCTACTCATCCTTTTGGGAGGAAAACTATCTTTCTTTGGAGGCTTGGCTAGGATTGTTGGATGGAAGGTTGCAATGTTAAGGATTAGGTTGTGACATTCTTTCTCTATGTAATTCTATGTATCTCGTTGATTACAATAATACAAACTCTTTCCATAAATATTGTTGTGTTGATAATGTTTATATATTTCTTCCTAAACTGTTAGCTTAGATTAATTCATGTCTACATATAATTGTATTGTTTGCTTGTTTCCATTTTATCTATAGGGTTTTGCAGCTAGAGATCTGAAATTTCTGGAGCTTTGTTATAGCTGATTTTACCACACTTGGTAGATAATGGATTAATGGCCTTCCATGTCGCTCTGTAGACTCCTTGGAACCCCCTTTCTAAATCTATACTTTGAACACCAAGAAAGTCCCCAAAAAACACCTGTTTATGTGTATACGTGACTTTTAAACCAATACCCACATGTACACATAGCTTTTGAGGCAATACCCGTGCACATAAGGAAATGTGCATAAAGAAAAAAATATTTTGAGTTTTCCTCATAGAGTCCCAATTAACTTGACTCTTGGCCTTCCATATGCCTGGAAAACACTTGGACTCGACCCTCCATTGCCTATTGGAGGGATATATATTGGGCCTCTTAGATGCATTGAAGGAGGACAATTTGGAGAGTAAGGAGACTATAGTTCATTATTGCCTCATTTGTTTATTCTTGAGTCTGCATCCCTTTGTCGCTTTGGATCACATAGTGCTACTCTTCTCAATCTTTCCATTGAGATGGAGGATTGAAGTTGTGGATGCCCAGGTGGAGGACTCAGTTTCTCCATTACGATGACTGTATGCAAGAATGAGGAGTTGAAGAGAAGAGGAACAGGATGATAAGCCTAGTATAGAGAGGAACCTCATGAAAAGGTAAGAGTGGTTGGTAAATATTCACTCCATTCCTTGAAGAGCGCTGGAAGAAAAGGCATAGCTTGAGGGACTGTGGATCATAGAAGGGGATGCTTCCTTGTGTTGGGTATGTAGGTAATGTGGATCCCAAGCCAGATAGACCTTGTGGAGGTGTCCTTAGATCTTGAATGAGCCACTAGCTTAGTCATTTTACCTTTCCACTTCCTTAGCATCCTGATAAACCCAATTGGATATTGTCTTGGTTGTGGCTTGTTGTGTTTGGACATGTGTAATGTTGATGTATTTGTAACTTTGGAATGTATTCACTTGTATATTTCATGGATTGTACCCTGATGTTTATTCTGAGAACTATCTGTAATGTAATTGATTCATGCCATACTGCGATGTTCCTATCAGGAGGTTCTATAATCTAAACAAGTCATGTCAAGTCATTGTGGGTAACCCTCCTATTGTTTAAGTGTTAAAGTCCCCGCAGTTGCGGGGCCCCAGGGTTATTAGACTCTCCTAGAGAATTCAGCCCTAGTGAGTCATTGTCAACTCAAGAATTAGTATAAATAGAGAGTGATCCTCTCTATTTATGAAACACTCACTCACACTCAGTTGTAGTGCATAGTTAAGGAAGAAGAAGTTGTTGGGGTTAGAGAGAAAGAGGCTACTATTGTCAGGATATCATCTTATTGGTTTTTGGGGATTTGTTATTGGTGCTGATTCTATCTCTAAGGAAGTTGCGGGGTTTTCTCCTTTATGGTTTCCCCAAGGAAAATATTTGTTTTCATTGTCTTATGTGTTTGATTGTTGTGCTTGTTATTCTCTCAATTAAGATCCTAAGTTAATGCTAGCTTAAATGAAAAAAATATAACATGGTATCAGAGCTAACCTGAGAAGAAGACATTATGTAGCTGCGGAAACTAGGGCTTCCTACTTTTTTGATCTCTCTCCACATATTTTTATCAAAATAAGGTTGGACTGACTCTCCTCCCCAGGGCACATCTTTCTGTCAAAGCAGAATCTGATTCTGAGAATTTTCAGTTTTTGACCTCACACTACTGTCAGAAATTAGGGCTTTCCACAGAAATGGAATTTTTGAGTGAGCCTAGGCTTGGATTGATATCCTCCTCAAAATCAAAGTTTAGGAATCAAGATCAAATCTTTTGGTTGGACAAAACTCCTGGAAAGTCAAACCCTAATCTACTCCTGAACCAACACTGCAGAAATTCAGCACCAGATCCAGATCCAACATCTTGACCTGGTAAGATCTAAATCTTTTGTATTTCTATTTGAGGTTCTTAGTTAAGATGTCTCATCATACCAAGCTTGATGAAAATATTGAGGGGGATGATAAATTCCAAGCCTGGAAGTATAGGATCTCCCTGGTCCTGGAAGAAATTGATTTGGACTCCTACATCAATGAGGAGATTCTAGTTCCATAGGGAGATGAGGCTAAGGCCTTACACAAGAAGAAGTTGGTTATGGGTAAGAGGATTATTCCTGATTCAATCAAGGATAACCTCATACCATAGGTGTCCTCCCTAAAGACACCTAAATCTATGTTTGATTCCCTAACCAAACTGTTTGAAGGAAAGAACATAAGCCGAAAGATGACCTTGAGGAACGAGTTGAAGAATGTGAAGATCTAGAATGCAGAGACCATACAGTCATACTTCACAAAGGTCTCCTAGATCAAAGAACAACTTGAAGCAGTGGACGAAGAAGTGGATAATGCAGAGATTGTAATGACCACCTTGAATGGTATACCTAGGACATGAGAATCATTCATTCAAGGGATCTGTGATAGAAATAAGTTAGTCAATTTCAGTAGACTATGGGAAGAATGCTCTCAAGAAGAAGCTTGGATAGCAGCTCAAGAAGAAAAGATGGGAAGTGAAGATCAAGCTCTCACAGTACAAGCCAAGAAAACCAGAACTAGCAACCACAGAGGTAAGCACTCTCACCAAAGGAGTAACTTTAGAAAGCCTAGAGATATGTCTAAGTACATTTGTTATACATGTGATGAAAGAGGACAGTTTGCTAGAGGCTGTCCTAGAAACAAAAGTAGCTCTCACATGAAGAAGGGAAACAAGAGAAGACATCATGCTCATGCTGCAGAGGATGATGAACCTTCCACAAAGAGAACTAGAAAAGACAATGATGATTCTTCAAGTGATGAAGAATATGTTCTAATTTCCGCTCTCACGGGAACTATCACACATGGCAGCAATGATTGGCTTATAGAAAGTGGTGCTTCCAAACATATGACAGGATTCAAGGAATCCTTTGTGAAACTATCTGAACATGTATCACCTTACAAGGTGAAACTTGGAGATGACTACTAGTATCGAATAAAAGGTAGTGGTGAATCCTCATATAACCTAGAATCTGGAAAGTCTACCAAGATGAAAGGTGTATTATTTGTACCTAGACTAAAGAAGAACCTCCTCTCCATATCTGCATTAGATGCAAAAGGCATGAGGGTTGCATTTGTAGATGGCCAAGTCCTCATGTGGCCAAAGGGAAATCTTTTGATGATGTAGTAGTGATTGGGGAACAAGAAGGAGGACTATACAAATTGAAGGGCCAACCAGAACAAGCTTTGGTTCATGACTCAGTAGAACCAAATGAGCTTTGGCATAGAAGGCTTGCACATGTGCATTACAGAGCACTACCACTTGCAAGCAAAGTTGTAGAAGGTCTCCCAGAAATGCAGACAAAACATGAAGGTGTATGCAAAGGATGTGCAAAAGGGAAGAATACAAAGAAGACATTTCCAAGTAGCGAGAAAAAGGAAAAATGAATCTTGAAAATCATCCACTCCGATGTATGTTGTCCAATGTCATCCAATTCACTAAGCGGGTATGTATACTATGTTTCTTTTATTGATGATTCTTCTAGAAAGACATGGATATACTTTATGAAGAACAAAGATAAAGTATTCAGCAAGTTCATGGAATTCAAAGCCTTGATTGAGAACCACACTAAAAAGAAGATCAATACCTTTCGATCAGATAATGGCGGAGAATTCACATCAAATCAATTCAAAGAGCTATGCAAAGACTCGGGGATTAAGAGGGAGTTATCAATTCCATATAATCCACAATAGAATGGGATTGCATAAAGAAAGAATAGAATGATCATGGAAGCAGCAAGGGTCATGCTTCATGATCAAGATCTTCCCATGCATCTATGGGCAGAAGATGCCAGAACAACGGTATATGTACAGAACCGTACTCCACATGGACTACTCGAGAACAAGACACCTAAAGAAGTCTTCTCCGGAAAGAAACTGGAAGTCAGCCATCTCATAATATTCAGTTGTCATGTATGCATACACATTCCAAAAGAAAATAGGATGAAGTTAGATCCTTCAGGAAAGAAGGGTATATTTGTGGGATACTATGAAAGCTCGAAGGCTTATAGAATATACTTCCGAGGATTCAAGAAGATTGAAATCAGTAGAGATGTAACATTTGATGAATATTCAGCCTACATCAAATATAGAAAGAGACTGGCTGAAGAACCTGAAGAAACAGAAGCACCCAGAATTCATGATACAACCATGAATGAAGAAATTCAAGAAAAGGATGAAGAATTAGAATAACCTCAAGAACCTGTGGATCCACCTTAGGAGAAGAATCCTCACAAAAGGAAACCTTCTTGGGTACATGAAATTATCCAAGGTGTAGAAAGATATGGAGCTTCAGAAGAAACACACAGAGGAAGGAACAGAACTAGGTCCCGCTCCATCTATGTAGCCCTACTATGTGAAATTATTGATAAAGAACCTTCCAACTATGAAGAAGTGGAAAAAAGGAAAGAGTGGAAGGATGCTATGATTGAAGAGTATCAATCGATCATGAAGAATGATGTTTGGGATGTTGTCCCAAGGCTAGAAGGGAAGTCCATTATAACTTCCAAATGGATCTACAAGATCAAGCATGATGCAGATGGTAGCATAGAGAAATATAAAGCAAGATTTGTGGCTCATGGCTTCTCCCGGAAAGAAGGAATAGATTATGAAGAAACGTTTTCACATGTATCCAGATATACTTCCATCAGATCAATACTTTCTCTAGCTGCAGTGATGAAATGGAAGATACACCAGTTGGATGTCAAGGCTGCTTTCTTGAATGGTGTAGTGGAAGAGGAAGTGTATGTGGAGCAGCCACTCGGTTTTGAGACACATGATAGGGAGTCTTATGTGTGTATATTGAAGAAATCCCTATATGGTTTGAAACAGGAACCCAGGACATGGTATGGAAGAATTGATGGCTTTCTATCGAGTTTGGGATTTACCAAAAGTAAAGATAATTCAACCTTTACTACAAGGTTGAAAAGGGTAACCCAGTGATACTCCTACTATATGTTGATGATCTGTTTGTAACAGGTATGGATGGGTTGATTTCTGATACGAACAGGAATCTTCCTGCCGAGTTTGAAATGAACGACTTGGGTATGATGCATTATTTTCTAGGCATGGAGGTGTGGCAGAGTACGGATGGAATATTCCTTGGACAAGGGAAGTATGCAATAGAGATCCTGAAGAGGTTTGGGATGATGGACTACAAGGCCATAACCACACCTATGGCATTGAACTTGAAGCTATTGAGTGATGCTTCATCAGAAGCGGTTGATGTCACGATGTATTGTCAGATGATTGGGTCCTTAATGTATCTAACGAACAAAAGACCAGATATTTTCTTTGCTGTGAACACCTTGAGCCAGTTCTTGAGAAATACGAGACATGTTCACTTGATTATTGCAAAGCATATTCTGAGGTACCTGAAGGGTACAGTTGATTATGGGATCAAGTACAAGGAAAATCAAAAGATTAACCTAGAGGGTTATGTTGATTTAGATTGGGCAAGCAGTGCCATTGACAGGAAGAGCACTTCAGGATGTTGCTTCAGTATGGGATCAGGTATGATCTCTTGGTTTAGTAGGAAGTAGTCCTATGTGGCACTGGGTACAGCTGAAGCAAAGTATGTCGCTGCTTGTTCAGCTAGTTGCAAGGAAGTGTGGATAAGAAATCTACTGTTTGATTTATTTGATCTCCATTTGGATGCTACTAGTATATATTGCGACAACTATATTTGTGTGAAGTTGTCAGAGAACCTAGTGTTCCATGACAAGTCAAAGCATATCGAGATCAAGTATCACTATATATTAGGGATATGGTGCAGAGAGGAGGAGTGAAGCTCCAGTATGTTGCGACAGAAGAACATATATCTGATGTGTTGACAAAGCCATTGGCTAGAGTGAAGTTTGAGTACTTCAAGGAGAAGCTTGGTGTTCTCCAGATCGAGGTTCCCTCCAAGGGGAAATGATGAGACCTAGATCCATTCTGACATGGTGAGAAGATTAGGTTCCTTCCATGGTCAGATGTAAGGGTTGAGCCATTCTGTCATGGTGAGAGGATTGGTTCCTTCCATGTTAGATGTGAGTGTTGATCCATTCTGATGTGACTGTAGGATTGGTTCCTACATGATCAGATATAAGTGCTGAATGCCACTCTTGGAATGGAGGCACCTGGTCAGTTACCAGGAATACTCATTCTGGGACTAAGGGCCATTCTGATATGACTGAGGGATGTAGTATCACATGATCAGATATAAGGGATGATGCCATTCTCTAGAAGAATGGAGGCACCTCGTCATTTACCAGGAATCTTTAGCTTGGGACTGAGAACCCTTTCGATGTGGTTTTTTCGAACATGGTCAAATGTAAGTGCAGAGCCCTTCCGATGTGGTGTTTTCAAACATGGTCAGATATAAGTGAAGATCCCTTATTATGTGGTGTTTTTGAACATGGTTGGATGTAAGTGTATATCCCTTTCGATGCGGTGTGTTTGCACATGGTCGGATATAAGTGCTGAGCCATTCTGGCGCGATGTGTTTGCACATGGTCAAATGTGAGTGTTGGGCCATTCTGACAAGATGAGGTTAGATGTGAGTGATAGGAATTCCTTTCTGACAAGATGAGGTCAGATGTAAGATTTGGGTGGGCCATTCTGACTTAGGGTTAGATATAAGCGTTGAAGACCTACATGAAGGCTAGGCCGACAACCAACATGAAAAATGGTTGGCTCTGTAGAACTTCCTGTGATGAGAAGAATCAAGATATAGCACCAATGATGATGATCAAGACTTGATCATGATCCAGATCAACTGATGATATAGTGATGATGATCCAACAGTGGTGATTGAGATCGAGTGTTGATCCAAATCCCATGATGAATAAGAATTGAAGAGGAAGAAGACTTGAAGATGAAGATGACTTGAATATGAAGAAGGATTGAAGACGAAGAGGACTTGAAGATGAAGAAGAATTGAATATGAAGACAACTTGAAGATGAAGATGACGAGATGATCCAGTCGATACACAGAAGAAGACCAGTGCTGAAAATTGTGTTGAAAGAATACCTTCCTAGTTAAGAGGCAGTGTTGATGTATTTGTAACTTTGGAATGTATTCACTTGTATATTTCATGTATTGTACCCCAATGTTTATTCTGGGAATTATCTGTAATGTAATTGAGTCATGTCATACCCCGATGTTCCTATCGGGAATTTATATAATGTAAACAAGTCATGTCAAGTCATTGTGGGTAACCCTCCTATTGTTCAAGGGTTAAAGTCCCCGCAGTTGCACGGCCATAGGGTTATTAGACTCTCCTAGAGAAGTTGGCCCTAGTTAGTCACTATCAAGTCAGGAATTAGTATAAATAGAGAGTGATCCTCTCTATTTATGACAAACTCACTCACACTCAGTTGTAACGCATAGCTGAGGAAGAAGAAGTTGTTGGGGCTAGAGAGAAAGAGGATACCGTTGTCGAGATATCATCTTATTGTTTTTGGGTCTTTGCTATTGGTGTTGATTCTATCTCTGAGAAAGTTTTGGGATTTTCTCCTTTATGGTTTCCCCAAGGAAAATCTTTGTGTTCATTGTCTTATGTTTTTTATTGTTGTGCTTGTTATTCTCTTAGTTAATATCCTACGTTAATGCTAGATTAAATGATAAAAAATATAACATGTAATCCTTGGCTGGGAAACATGAGAAACCCACTATGAATAATGGCTTCATTGAGTGCCTAATGAACCCATATGTGGCTTGGCTGGTCCTTATTGTAGGAGTTGGATTGACTAGGAACAGTCTGATAAACCCAATTGTATGCTGGCTTGACTGAGTAAGCCTAATAAACCCAGCATTGCTTGGCTTTTAATCCTACAACCTGATAAACAAAACTTGATGTTGCCTTGGCTAGAAAGTCTGATATACCCGACTGAAGGCTGGCTTGACTGAGTGTGTGTTTTGATATGGCTTTGTGTAAGTATGTTGTTCCCTTGTTCCTTGTGGAAATCATGCCTAGCTCGAGGGTGGCAGTGGTATTGAGAGATTAATGAACACGCTGACCTATGTTGGGGTAGAATGTTGTATCCACATAGCTAGTTGTTGTACAACTTAATCATCAAGATACGTATTATTTGTTATTAAGTTTATGCAATGTATTTTCTTATGAATGAACATGTTGAATATGATGAATTGATTACGATGAATGATTGTTTATTCTATGAATTGGTCTATGAATTGTTATGTTCATGTTGAATGCTTATTGATGATCAAGTAGAGGTTTACTAGTGTATGTTTCCTTGTATTTTACTCCTATATATGCCTTGTGTTTTTGCAATGCTTTTTATTAAGTCCTTGGAGGCTAAAATCCTATTGGTGGGCTCAGAATGCTTGTGATTTAGTGTTTCTGCCCCTTGGAATCCTCCTAAGAAAGTGGAAGGAGGAAACTCTAAAAAGGGAAGTGAAACAAGGAAGAAATTTAGTTTTCCCCACCCTGGGATACACCTATGGAAGGTGGAAAAGAGGAAAGCAGAAAAACAATGAAAATTCCAAGGAAAATCAATTTTTCGACTTCTGAACCACTGCAGAAAGAAAAAACATGGAAGGCAAAAATCGACAAATCTGGAAAAGCTGAAGATAAAAGATGGATTTCTGTGTTTCGTAGTCAAAAGATGGAAAGCAAAATTGTTAGCACCCAAAAAGTGTTCACTACCTCATCTACCCCACTACATGGCTCATTTGTCCATTTTCCTACCATATTTCCCTTTAAAACACCTTTTTTCCTCCAAAAATATCCAAAATTCCTCTAAAATAGCAAAAATCCACTAAAAAGGGAAGAAAAAATATAAAATAATGAGGAAAAGGAGGAAAAAACCCTATATAGCTGCCCTAAACCATATGGTTCCCAAAACCATGGGCCAGCACTCCACCACTGAAAAACTATAAATAGGTGATGGAGACCCCTTTATTTCAGATCCACAATCATAAGCACCCTTACTCTACCAAAGTAGCCCTTGAAACCCTAGCTCACCCTTGAGCTAATTTCACCTTGATAGCCCCTTTTGGCCCATTTCCATCATTGGAGAAAGATAAGGAGCAAGTTGGAGCTTGGAGCAACCTTCTTGGATCACTGCAAAGGGCTTCACCAACCTTCACATTGGAGGTAACATTAATACAAAAGCCATTCTTTATATCTTGTTTTTCCGTTTCATGCACATGTTTAGAGTAATTTATATTTCTGTTTTAGCATTTTAATTTACATTTACTAAACTACTACTAAGGAGTCCCTTCTCCTTAGTAGGTGCTCATTCGCACAAGCTATGGGTAAAACCCTAGCTACAGTTTTTGGCGACTCCCCTAGGTTTGAATTTCCGGTTTCAGTTTAAAAAATTGTTTAGTTTTCTGCAATAATTTCTCGTTTTTTCCTTTCGGCTGCCGTAAACCGCATCTTTTCCCTCTACAGTCGCGTCTCGACCGTGTCTTTCAGGCCTTTACCTGCGACCCGACCGCAGATCTCAGACTATTTCCGGCGCCCTGCCTACGGATTCAAGTCTGTTACCTACGATCCGACCGTGGCTAATCAGTCTGTTTGCTGCGATCTGACTACACCTGTCGGCCATTTTCCCGCGTCCCGATCGTGACTTTCAGCCCCTTAGCTACGACCCGACCACGTCTGTCTGCCATTTTCCCGTGATTCGACTGCGCTTTTTTCCCTATTTCCTGCGGTCCGACTGCTTTTGTCGGCCACTGTTTCCCTCAAACCCGCGGTCCGACCGCTCGATTTCGCCACAGACCCGCGGTCAGATTTCTGCATTTTTTTTTCCTGTTTTTGAACCCAGCCCCTTTGATGCAATATTTTCTGCATCTGCACAGCCATCTGTTCCACCTGCAGCCCTACTTCCCTATAGCCTTTTCTGCAACATCATTTCTGTTCCCTTTTACAGAATCTGTTTAAAATTTCATCATTTTAATTCAGAAAATTTTGCATTTTAAAGTTTTGAATTCAGTATTATTGTTAGTTAGAAAGTTGCCCCCCTTGTGGCACTTCTATTTTGGGTTCATCACCTCACGAGCACACACTCTGTCACATAATTCATGTGAGCCTTAAAAAACTACTTAACTCAACCAATATTCTAACCCCACTTGGGGAACACAAAAGAATCTTTGTAGTTAGGTAGGATTTGGGGGATAGGCTTCCAATGACACCCCTCGGTTACTTACACTTGAGACATAGATGTTGTCCAATTAGGGAACCAAAATCCCCTAGTACTTTTTGGCACGGTCACAACTAGTTTGCCAGAGGGCCTCTCCCCTAGGAGGGTTGAAGTCGCGAGACTGGTTCCGGAGGCCTGAGTGGAATACCGCACTCCATTCAGTAACTGAAGGGCTACCTTTTGCAGTTCTTGGGATATCCCTATATAGGGGTATTTTGGTAAAAGGACCAAATGGCAGATTCACCTTTCTGGACGTCTCATGAACGGGGTATCTTAGTTGCCATTCTTCTAGGATTGACTACCCGGTGTCCCTCCCGATAGGGGGATATCTTAGCCACTTGGCTTTCCTATTCATATTGTTTGACTTGGATTTCATCACCTTGCAAAGGATATGTCTAGTTGAGTTAGAATACTTTTAGTTAGGTGTTTGCATGCTCCCTTACCTCCTTTTGGTCTAGTGAGTCCACCATTTTTTATTTTTAGGAAACCTGCTGCTTGTTGGTATTCTGACCATTTCTGTTGACACTCCACCTATTGTAGCATAGTTGTTACAGTGGGTGTTTTGAGTTGGTTGTTGGCCTGAGTGCCCTATTTTTCGAGCTCTCCTTCTGCACACTCGGTTGCATTAGGGTTTTTGAGCTATTTTTTACCCACCTCAACCCACAGAGATTTGACACCATCTGTCACCATTGAGTCCCCAAGACATTCTCGGCGCCTCAGGGGCGAGCCCCCACAGAACGGTTCACTTGACACCACCCGTCATTGACACAGATCATCCTCACTTGATACCACTTATCATAGATATCGATCCTTGTCACTTGACTCCACTCATCAGTGGCATAGGACTCCGTCACCAGATATTGATGCCCCTTATTTTACCTCTGATTCTGAGCCAGAGTCTGAGAACCCCATTTGCACTACCCCTACTAGCCCCATGGCTGGCATGACTTCCACTCCCTTCTTGGTTGGGACCATTGGTGGCACATACACCACTACACCAGTTACCACACCCGCTTTGGGTATGCCCTCCATGGGGCCCCCATCTACCGTTCCCTCATGACACCTATTCCCGCAGCGGGAATACCTATTCCCACTCCATTAGTGGCTCACACTACCCATGGTGGTGCAGGACCGTCCTATACCACCTTAGTTCCCCCACTTGGGGGCAACCTCCCTAACACTACCCCTCCACTTGGGGGCATTGGCCCCAACTTGGTCCAACCCACTACTGTGTCACATCCTTCTTCCAGTTTTCCATTCATGGCTAGCCTCAACCTACCTGAACTAGCTAGATTGACCAACGACCCTATCCGACACAACCCGGCGTGGCCTCACATGCCCACCAAGATCCCCTCTGACATCCCTAAGTTTGAGGGTAAGGCAGGTGAGGACCCACAAAACCACATTATGTCCTTCCATCTATGGTGTTCCTCCAACTCCATAGTGGACGACTCTATTCACCTCTGTCTATTACAGCGCACCTTCACTGGCTCTGCAGCCAAGTGGTATATCGAGCAACCCCATGGAACCCATGCCACCTTTGCTTCCCTTGCCTCAACCTTCCTACAGTTCTTCCAGTTACCTGTCCACTATGACGTGGGCATTGAGATCCTCCTATCGTGCAGACAAAACACGGCTACCCACATCACGGACCACATTCATGAGTGGCATCGACGTCGTAGCTTATGCAAGATCAAATTAGATGACCGTATCTTCCTAGATTGGTTCCTCAAATCCCTTCTTCCTGTCATTGCTAAGGATGTGGCATCCGAAAGACCCCAGTATGAAGAAGAGGCCATCCTTAAGGCCCAACAATTCGACCTCATTTACGCCCAGTCGGGTTATCTCTATACCATTATACCTGACGCCCCTCGTGGCGATTCCTCCCAGCACGATGCACCGGGGGCATCCCACGCTGCCAACGGCATCATTAGCCATGTCTCTTCGCATCCTCAACCATTTTCCATAGCACGTCCTACCCCTGGCACTGACCTTTCGCGGGCTACCTCATAGTCTGGAGCAACCAAATCGTATGCTCCCATGACACATCACCACCATTCCCATGGACCCTCATGTCCATCTCAGTGTTTTGGTCATGCGAATCCCGCTTACACCCCCCCCCCGGTCGCACCTTAGCCCTACTACCACCAGCAGGATGCACCAGCTCCTGCGCCTTCACAAGCCCAACCCACTTATTACCCGCCACAGGCAGCCCCTACAGCAAACCCACAACCCGCTCCGAATCCCTATCAACAACCCCCTCAAGTTGTTGCACCTGCGCAGCCTCCACCTACATATCATCCACCGCAGCCTGCTCCAGCACCTACGCAACCTCAGAATCCACCTGCTGCCCAAGGGCAATTTTATTCCCAACAAAACCCGCAGCAAAACCAGAACAACCAACGCAACCAGGGCCACCAAAACCGTGGCAAGGGCCGAAATCATGGAAACAACCAACCTACAGACCAAGCTGTTCAACCCCCTAATCCCCCTGATAATAATAATGCGGCCCCTGCTAACCAAAACCCTGATCGCCCGCCCAAGCAGGCTAAATACCCCAATTTACGAACAAACCATCTTTGTTCTATTTGCGGGGTCTATGGCCACTACACACATGCTTTCCCACACTTGGAGCGAGCTCGGAAACTTTGGGTTGATGATGCCCACCGCCAAGGGCGTGTGGCTCCTCAAGAACCACCCAACCCCCCACAACCTCAACAGCCACCTTTGGTGCTGCAAAACCCCTTACCAAACCAAGGCATAGTGAACACTCAACCGTTGGCTCCCCCTCAAGCCAATGCGCCAACCCAACAACAAATCACTTAGGCTGCTCCTGATCAACCCATGTTTGACTCAGGTACCCACCACTTGTTGATGATGTCCTCCGCTGATGTCAACCTCCAGACCCGGCGGAACCAATATGGCTCCACCTCTGAAGCCCCTCCTGCCGATAAACTCACTAACGCTCATCCCACTGATCAGGCGTTACGTATACTCCACCTCCACTAGATGGCGCTCCCAAAGCACCTCGTTTCCCACTTCGCCGTATCAACAATAACCCCAATGCATGGGCTGCGTCAAACTACAACATTGTCGATGACTTAGCCCAATCTCCCGCAGCCATGTCTACATTAGAAGTCTTAAAAAACTGCCCTTCGCAGTGCAAGACTTTACTCTCAACCATTGGGGCTATCGACCCAAATGATTCGAATTTAATGGCATTTGATTTGGACCAATCCGAACCTCGCATGCCTTCCACTTTAGCATTCCAAGTTTCTGTTTCCGTTCAGAATTTTGTCATCCATCGATGCATTATTGATGAAGGTTCCTCTACATGTGTCATGTCCACCTTCATCTGGCATAAATTGGGATCCCCCCCTCTCCAGCAGTCCACTACTGCGTTGCGAGCCTATGACGGTCGTTCGGCTCAACCACAAGGCCTATTAACTAACGTCCCCGTCCAGCTGGCTGGCAAAACTGTCCTCATCGACATCGAGGTTATTAATGCACAGCTTGATTATAACCTTTTACTTGGCCGCAGCTACATGTACGCCATGCGAGCGGTTGCTTCTTCCGTTTTTTGTACCATGATGTTCTCCCATGAGGGACGCATGGTCAAGGTTGACCAACTCACCTACTATGATCCCAATGCCCCCGCGGCACCCGAAAATGTTCTCCCCATGGTTGAACAACCTGTTTCGGGTGCCACCACCTCATTTGTTTCCTCTATGGGGCCCGGAGTTTACTCAGATGCGCCAATGACCTCGACCTTCCAATCTATTCCACCGCCGTCACCCGCCACTGACGTGTCTGACCTATGTACCCTGTCCCATAACATGCAAACTCCCACTAATCAACCACCCTTGTTTCCTAAACCCCCTTTGGTACCTAGTCACATTGGTGTTACACCCATCCATACCATTCCTTTCCTCGTCCCTCCCTCAGGAGTAGTTAGCGCCCTGGTCATGGCTACCCTCAGCCTCCCTGGGTTAACCTTAGGATTACCCATTTGGTATCTTTCGCCTCCCGTTCCCCCGTCGACACCAGATGTCGTCCT
>LPNX010685736.1:178570-205157 GCA_001517045.1 Pseudotsuga menziesii | reverse complement strand
CCCGCCTCGTCCATATGATCAGATGATTCCTCATCCATTATTGAGGTTATGTACTTTTAGTTCTTGCAGTTGGTTCGGGATCATTGTTCCGGGCTTCAGTCTGTTTCTTCTCTTCTCCACACCCCAGGAACACCATATATGACTTATGATGTCCATCGGCCATACGATGAGCTCCTGCCCTCGCACATCAAGGGGCAATCTGTTAACACCCAAAAAGTGTTCACTACCTCATCTACCCCACTACATGGCTCATTTGTCCATTTTCCTACCATATTTCCCTTAAAAACACCTTTTTTCCTCCAAAAATATCCAAAATTCCTCTAAAATAGCAAAAATCCCCTAAAAAGGGAAGAAAAAATATAAAATAATGAGGAAAAGGAGGAAAAAACCCTATACAGCTGCCCTAAACCATATGGTTCCCAAAACCATTGGCCAGCACTCCACCACTGAAAAAATATAAATAGGTGATGGAGACCCCTTATTTCAGATCCACAATCATAAGCACCCTTACTCTGCCAAAGTAGCTCTTGAAACCCTAGCTCACCCTTGAGCTACTTTCACCTTGAGAGCCCCTTTTGGCCCATTTCCATCATTGTAGAAAGAGAAGGAGCAAGTTGGAGCTTGGAGCAACCTTCTTGGATCACTGCAAAGGGCTTCACCAACCTTCACATTGGAGGTAACATTAATACAAAATCCATTCTTTATATCTTGTTTTTCCGTTTCATGCACATTTTTAGAGTAATTTATATTTCTGTTTTAGCATTTTAATTTACATTTACTAAACTGCTACTAAGGAGTCCCTTCTCCTTAGTAGGTGCTCATTCGCACAAGCTAGGGGTAAAACCCTAGCTACAAAAATGTTGGAATCCATAAGGTGGGAAACCAATGAAAAAGGTAGTAATTTCATGCATTTTCGCATTCTAAACAGAAGGCAGAATAATGGTTGAATGCTTCCATCAAATATTAAAGTTTTGATTCCATATTTTTGAGAGGAAGGCGGAAAGCGGGAGTGTGGGAGGAGGAATAATGATGGAACATTTATATTTAATAAAAAAGTTCCAATTTTCGAGTTCCGCAAGCAGAAGATGGAAAGAGGAAGTGCGAGGGGAGGAGTGCAGAAAGAATAGGTTCGGTGCAAAAATGTTGTTTCTAGTCGCAAAAGTGATCTGTAAAGGGAGGAAATACTTTTACAGTGCTTTCTAAGCCTAATAATGAAGGTGGAAGAGTGTGTTAACACCCATTCCTTGTGTTTTGAAATGTCAACAAGGGATCCTGAAGCAAAATTTTTAATAATTTTGCATTATGGGGTATGCGGACGTTACATTGTGGTAAAAGAGCTATGGGTTGCAGCATTGGGCCTGGATGGACTAGAATTAATAGTTAAAAGAGATAAGAATACCCTCTCATACCAATATTGTAGTACACTACATTTTGGTATCAGAGCTGGTAGTTGCAGCTCTAGGCCTTGATGGGTCAGGTGAGAATAAGTAAATGGTTCTCTAATTCTGAATTTGTCATGCAAATAACAATTGTGTTGATTAACACATTTTGCAGAGTCATAGCGCAGTTTGGAAAGTGGGTTTTTGGCTCATCGATGAGAACCTATGACATGTATGATGCGCGAATTCCCTATGAGCACAGGGAAGATTCTATGGGGGAAAATGTCCAAGTGCAAAATTCCAAAATAGATTATAATGGTAGAATATTTCAAGAAACCTCACCAGACATTGCAACCACCATCAGAAGCCTGATTGAAGCTCATAAAGAGCAGCATTTGTTAAATGTTGCCATGGTGCATAGTTTGACAGAAATCTAAAGGAGCATGATCACTGGGCATCATGCAGTACATCCAGAGGGAAATAAAAGCAGTGTGAGAAGAAGAAATAAATCTTCTAGTGGGTCATCTCACTCTGAAGGATCCACTGGGGGTTTGATCTCTTCATTCAACAAAGATAAGAGAAATATGTGCTATAGAAATAGTTCACGTGATGATTTTAAAAACGCAAGACCTCCTACGTTTAATGGTGAGATAAATACTAGTCAAGAAGATGAATCTTGGATTCTTGGTATGAATAAATATTTCCAAGTCTAAGACTACTCAGAAAATATGAAGACTAGGGTATCCATATTCAATATGAATGGAAGAGCATCCATATGGTGGGACCACCTCAGGAAGGTGAGGAAGATCAATGACAAAAAGATAGTGTGGAAGCAGTTCAAGAAGCATTTCAAGAAGAAATACCTCTTTTATAGGTACTATGATGACATGATCAAATAATTCCATGATATGAGATTCGAGCAGCAGATCATGGAAGAGTATGCAAAAAGGTCCTTGGATTTGTTGAGGTATGTCAAGTACATGATAAGGTCAAAGTACAACAGTTTTTGAGTGGGATACCTCAAGCATACAAAGACAAGATTGATTTTGATGAACCTGGAACTCTAGAAGAGGCTACCAGGAAGGCCAATTATTGTCATGATCATAACAAAGGAAAACCTGATTACCATAAGGCATGGAAGGACAAGAGAAATGAGAAGTATGACCAAATGAAGAAATGTTTCAAACCTTCTAACTTTAGGAATCAGCAGAAGCAACCATCACAACATGTGATTAATCTAGCTAGAGTGATAGGAGAAAATCCAAGATATCCACAACATAACAGATAACCACTCCAATGTTGCAAATGTAGAGGACCCCATCTGCGCAGGTATTTTCCACCTAAAAATGGGAATGTAAGGCCATTTACAATATTCAAGAAGCTAAAAAAATGGGTCAAGTGGCAAGGAATGTACCTAGGATTTATGCAGCACTGGAGGACCTTCAAGCATACCATCAGTAAAATGTGGTTGAAGTTGCAGGTAATATTGCTAAGCAATCTGTTTCTGTTTTGATTGACCCTGGATGTACTCACAGTTATATTACTCCCATAGTTGTTGATATTTGTGCTTTTAAGAAGTTAAGGCATACAAAATCATGGTTAGTTCAGCTAGCCACTAGAACCAACAAGAAATTCAGTGAAGTGGTAGGTAAATGTCCATTTTTCATGGATGGATTAGTCACTTATGTAGTTCTAAATGTTTTGCCACTTCATTACTATAATGTTCTCATTGGAATGGATTGGTTGGAAGCACATAGAGTAAAGCTTGATTGTTACAACAAGACTTTTGAGTGCTTGGATGAAGAAGGAAACTTAAGGGTTGTAAGAGGCATTCCAAAGGTGATTTATGTTAGGCATATTTCAGCAATGCATCTGAAGAAGTTATGTAGGAAAGGTTGCAAAGTGTATGCAGCTTATGTTTTGGAGGCATCAAAGAATGGAACTCCTAGGTTGGAGGACTTTCATGTTTTTCCAGAATTAAGGAATTTTTTTCCTAATGAAGTTCTAGGGCTTCCTCCAAAGAGGGACATTGATTTCACAATTGAACTTGTGCCAAGACTCAACAGCAGTGTCAAAGAAACCCTACAGGATGAGTACACCAGAAATGCTAGAGTTGAAGATGTAGCTACAAGGGTTGTTGGAAAATAAGTATATCATACCAAGTGTATCTCCTTGGGGAGCACTAGTTCTGTTTCTAAAAAAGAAATATGGTATACTTGGGTTGTGTATTGATTACAGACAGCTAAACAAAGTCACTATAAATAATAAATATCCTTTACCTCGAATTGATGACCTCTTTGATTAAATGAGAGGAGCAAAGGTATTTTCCAATATTGACATAAGTTCTGGTTAGCATAAGGTAAGAATCAAGTATGAAGACATTCATAAGACAACCTTTAGAACAAGGTATGGATATTATGAGTTTGTAGTGGTACCATTTGGTCTCACAAATGCACTAGCTACAGTTATGTGCCTTATGAATAGTGTCTTCAGTAGGTATTTGGACAAGTTTGTTCTTGTCTTCCTTGATGACATTCTTATTTATTCTAAGAATGAGGAAGAGCATGAAGAACATATGAGATTGACATTGCAATTTCTCAGGGAGCATAAGCTGTATGAAAAGTTGAGAAAGTATGACTTTTACAAAGATATGATTCATTATTTGGTTCACATTATCTCAGATGAGGGTATATCTGTAGACCCTGAAAATATTGAAGCCATTATGAATTAGCCTACTCCAAGAAATGTGTATATGTGCGATATTTTATGGGTCTTGCAGGTTACTATAAGAGATTCATTGAAGGATTCTCCAATGTAGCACATTCAATCACTTCTTTGCAAAATATGGGGATAAAATTTGAATGGACACCAAGGTGTGAAGAAAGATTCTAGTAGTTGAAGAATCTTCTCACACGTGCACCAGTTTTGAAAATTGTAGACCCAGAGGAGGATTTTTTGGTGTGTACTGATGCATGCGAGTAAGGACTTGGAGGATTTCTTATTCAAGACAACCACGTGGTATGCTATGAGTCAAGAAATTTGAAGGATCATGAGAACAAATATGCCACTCGTGATTTAGAACTTGCAGCCATAGTACATTCTCTCAAGATGTGGAGGCATTACTTAATGGCCATAAAGTTTGAGTTAAGGATAGACCACTATGGTCTGAAATATTGGTTTGATCAACCAACTCTAAATTATAGGCAAGCTATATGTCTAGAATTTTTATGTGAGTTTGATTTTGAAATCAAACACATGAAAGGAAAATAAAACAAAGTGGCTGATGCACTCAGCATAAAGGTGCATGAAATGCATGTGGAATCTCTTAGTATTTTCCAGACATATTTGAGACAACATATTTTTAATCATATTGCTGAAGATGAAATGTATGTGCAGGTAAAACTCAAATTGCAGCAGCAAATTCTGGAGAATAGGTATGAGGGATATGAATTGGAAGAAGATGGACTTCTTATTTATAAAAACAGAATTTATATTCCAAATGTAGCATATTTGAGGAGAGTTGTTATTGATGAAATCCATCAAACTCCATATTTTGGTCACCTAAGATATCATAAGACAATTGCTACAGCCAGAAAGCAGTATTTTTGGCCAAGAATGAAGAAGGACATTGTTGAGTATATTTCGAAGTGCATGAAATATCGGTAGGTGAAGTTTCAGCATCAACACCCAACAAGTTTGTTGCAGCGTTTTCCAGTTCCAAAATGGAAATGGGAAGTTGTTTCCATGGATTTCATTACAATATTGCCAATGACTTGGAGGAAACATGATTCCATCATGTTTGTGGTGGAAATGTTGACAAAGGAAACACATTTTATACCAGTCAAGTCCACCTATAATATTGATTCGATTGCAAAAATATTCATGAAGGATATTTCCAGATTGCATGGATTTCCTAAGGAAATAGTGTACGATAGCGATCCTGAGTTCACTTCCAATTTTTGAAAGGGTTTGTTTGAAAATTTGGGTACAAAGTTGAACTTCGGCACTGCCTACCATCCTCATACTAGTGGACAGATAGAGAGAGTGAATCAAGTGTTGGAATACATGCTTTGCATGTATGTGATGGACAAACCATCCAAGTGGGAGGATTATCTACACTTGGTAGAGTTTTCTTATAATAATGGGAAGCAAGCATCCTTGGGGATGAGTCCTTATGAAGCTTTGTATGGAAGAAAGTGCAAGACACCTATGACTTGGTATAACCCAGTGAACAATATTGTTCTTGGTGCAGGATTGATCAAGTAGATGGAGAAAGAGGTTGCAAAGATCGGGCAGAATATGAAAGCATCCCAGGATAGGAAAAAGAGCTATGCAAATAAGCATACGGTGGATAGAGAGTTCAATGTTGGTGATCATGTTTACCTCAGAGTGTGGGAAAGGAAGAGTTCCTTAAAGCTTGGAAGTTGTGCCAAGTTGTCACGGATATACTGTGGGCTGCTTGAAGTGCTTGAAAGAATAGGGATAGTTGCATATAGACTTTCATTTCCTTCTAGCACTAGAGCTCATATATTTTTTCATGTTTGTTTGCTTAAGAAATATGTACATGATCCTAACCATGTGATAAATTGGGATGTGATTCAGGTGGAACCCAAGGGATAGTTCAAAATCGAGCCATTGCGAATCCTCTAGAGGAAGGTCACAGTGCTCCAGAATTGAGCCGTTGGACAAGTAAAGGTGCAATGGGAGCAATACAATACTGATGAGGCTACGTCAGAGCTAGAGGATTCCATGCGATTGGCACATCCATTTTTTTCCAATTTTGTAGAGAAGTGAGGGCAGTATGAGTGTAGCATTTTTGTTCAATTTTCTTAAGCACTTAGTACAGTGTTGTTGTAAGGGGAATGGGAATGTAATACCCTAGTTTTGAACCCATGGTATTGACTTGTACATGATGTATATATTGCATTTTGAATCATGGAAAGGAGCTCAAGGACAAGGCCCTGCCATTGATTGGGTTTTTTTGTACAGGTGATCAAGGTTGATGGCTATGGTTGTTATGATAGTCATGCACTGTATATCTTGAATATCATGTAAATGCATAATTTAATAAATACCACAGCTAGCTATGAAACTACAACATGAAAAGAGATGCGAGAATGATTTCATAGAGGAATAGGGAGGGATTAAACCAGTAGATTCCAGGTGAGTGATTCTAGGTTCAATCCTCACAAAACCTAGTTTAATCAACATAAAACCCTTTGTTTTTTTGTTGTCTAAGTCACCCAAGTAGACGTGAGATGGAATAAATCATTTTTGGATAGAAATTTTGCGCTTGATAGCTGATGTTAAGCCAATTGCTAGTTAGCCATCAAAATGAACTAGCAAAAGTTGGATCTAGATCAATGGTGGACCTTAAATAAACTAAATCGTATTTCATAAAGTATCGCACCCTCCAACTTTTCTTTCCCTGCGCTTGTTCACTCACCGAAATCATTGTGCACCGTCAATCGGTTTGATGGTTGATCTCAACTGTAGATCGATGTAAAAGTTTCCCGTTCTGTGGCCCGTCCACCATGGTTTGTCCCTATGATCGCACATTCAATTTTCTTGCAGATAATTGGTTGAGGTAATTAATTCCTTGGGAAGAGAAAGGCATGGCATTCAATTTCATGACTGAACAAGCCTGCAGCCTACAGAGGGATTGTTATTGCTTCTAAAGCAATTAAAACCCTAAAATTATGTGCCTATTGTGGAAATACATTCTTCATCTAAATTTTGTGGTCATTCCATTCCATTCTACCAATCGGGGGATCAATTATGCATTGTGGTTCATTCTCCTGAGTCGCAGAGAAGGTTTTGTTGTGGGTGTGCAGCGTGGTTCACTCTGCAATGTGGTTTAATCCATTTGAATTGTGTTACAAAGTGGTGTGCAAAACTATTTTCTCTATGTTATAGAGGGGAGCCTATGTTGTTCTGATTTTCACCCTGGTTTAGGTTTGAATTGTATGCAATACTGAGTAATGGAAGAGAAGAGGAATGGGCTTGATCAACCTAGTACAGAGAGGAAAATCATGAAAAGGTAAGAGTGGCTGGTAAATATTCACTACATGCCCTGGAGGGCACTAGAAGGCAAGGAATAGCCTGAGGGACAATGGAGTAGAGAAGGGGATGCCTTCCTTGTGTTGGGTATGTAGGTAATGTGGATACCAAACCAGATAGACCTATGGAGGTGTCCTTAGATCTTGAATGATCTACTAGATTAGTCATTCTACCTTTCCACTACCTTAGCATCATGTTAAACACAATCATATATTGGCTTTCCTCTGTCTTGTTTCATTTGGCCATGTGTAATCCTTGGTTGGATAGCCTGAGAAACCCACTTTGAATGATGGCTTTCCTAAGTTCCTGATAAACCCATCTGTGGCTTGGATGGTACTTATTGTGGGAGTTTGATTGACTGGGAACAGTATGATAAGCCCAACTGTATGCTGGCTTGATTAAGTAAGCCTAATAAACCCATCATTATTTGGCTTGTAAGTCTGCAGCCTAATAAACCCAACTTGGTGTTTTCTTGGTTGAACAGTCTCATAAACCCGAATGAAGATTGTCTTGACTGTGTGTGTATTTTGATTTTGTTGTGTGCAAGTCTGTTGTTCCATAGATCCTTTTGGAAATAATTCCTAGCTCGGGGGTGACAGTGGTGTTGAGAGTTTAATGAACACACTGGCCTATGGTTGGGTGGAATGTTGCAACCACATAGCTAGTTGATGGAAAACTTAATCATCAAGATAAATATTCTTTGTTATTATGTTTATGTAATGTATTTTCTTATGAATGAACATGTTGAACATGATGAATTTATTATGATTAATGCTTGTTTATGATATGAATTGGTCTATGAATTGTTATGTTCATGTTGAATGCTTGTTGATGAGTAAGTAGAGGTTTACTAGTATGTTTCCATATATTTTACTCCTATATATGCCTTGTGTTTTTGCAATGCATTTTGCTTAATTCTGTGGAGGCTAAAATCCCATTGGAAGGATTAGAATGCTTGCGATTTAGTGTTTCCGCCCCTTGGAATCATCCTAAGGAAAGCGAAAGGTGGAAACTGGAAAAAGGGAAGTGAAATAAGGAAGAAAGTTAGTTTTTTGCACCCCACGATCCACCCACAGAAGGTGGAAAAGAAGAAAGTGGAAAAGCAATAAAAATTCCAAGGAAAAGTGGAGATTCCGACTTCCGAACCACTATGGAAAGCAGAAAGGAAGAAGGCGGAAATCGAAAAATCTAGAAAAGTTGAAGGAAAAAGTTGTATTTTTGCATTCCAAAGTGGGAAGTCGAAAAGCAAAAGGTTAGAATACAAAAGGAGGGAAACTAATGGGAAAGGTAGTAATTTCATGCATTTCTGCATTTCAAGCTAAAGGATAAAAGCGAAAGTGTGAAAGGCGGAATAACAGTTGAATCCTTCTGTCGAGTATAAAAATTTTGATTCCAGAGTTCCGATCGGAAGGAGAAAAGAGGGAGTGCAGAAGGAGAAATAATGGTAGAACATTTTCATTGAATTCAAAAGTTCAAAGTTTCAAGTTCCTCAAGTGGAAGGTGGAAAGCGGAAGTGGAGAGGGCGGAGTGTGGAAAGTACAGGTTTAGTTTGGAAATGGTGTTTGTGGTCATAGAAGTGATCTCTAAAGGGAGAAAATACTTTTACAGTGATTTCTAATCCTAAGAATGAAGGTGGAACAGTGTGGTAACACCCATGACCTGTATATAGAAAGGTGAACAAGTGATCTTGAAGTAAAATTTTTAATAATTCTGCATTATGGGGTATGGGGACATTACACCTGCTAAACAGGGAAGTCTGATTTGTTGTCAAAATTTTATCCAGAATATTTTCATTGCACTCCTGGAGGAATTTTAGGAAATTTTGACCACAAAAATGCAAGAGGATGCCATCTAGCCAGTGTAGGACCTAGGATTTTAACCAAAATGATTAAATTATATATCCTAAGTGTGGTAATCTGTTTTGATTATTCCAAAAACATCAAGGGATGTAATTAATCATGGGTATTAGTTTTTCAAACTAGTTATAGATTCCCACATTCATTTGATAACTTTTAGTGATATTGCTTAAGGGGAAATGGAATTGATAGCTCCACTTTAACTCATAAAAAGTACATGAAATGGTTTAGAACGAATCCTGATGAATGCAGACCATATAAAACATATAAATTGATTCCTCAACATAATTTAACATCATATAAATTCTTTAATACATACAATATATATATAACTCCTTTGAAATGGAAGCTAAACACGTGAAAACTAGTCATTCGAACTCATGGGAATGTAAGCTTTTCACACATGGATTTTTTTATATTTCCATTCACAGAGAATATGGAAATAATATTAAAGAGACAAGAATATTGTATTGCTTCATCATCATCATCATCAAACTCATATAAATATCCTCATAGAAATATGGTATGCGACTCTTTCCAAAATGGAAGCTAAATACATGAAAACTAGTGTTTAATAGAATGGGAGTGCAAGCCTTTTTTATACATGTATTTCTAATATTTAGAATTAAAGAGAATATGGACATGAAGTTACATATCCATAAATCATATTTCATATATTGGGTACCAAATATACTCATCAAAGAACAAGCATCACTCCAACAAGTGTGTCCTCAACATGAGAGTGGGGGGGAATGGAGAAGAATGAATGAGAGAATGGGGGAATATATGAGAAATATAATGTATGGTACTTCAAAATACAACTAAAAAACCTTCATTAATATTCAATGAGAGGTCTGAATGGATTCTCCATAAACCAACTTGGAAATGAATCCAACTCCCTTGAAATTGGGTCACAAGTAGGGAGAGTGAACACCCATCATGCAATGGACAATCAAAAGCTATCCAAATTGCCAAAGGCCAATTAAAAAAAGATAAAAATATATTCTCATTCCTCATGACATAATTTTATTAACTTCATGATTCCTCCTAAGGTCTAATTTCACTGAATGGGATTCCTCCCACTCATCTCAGTGGTTTAGTAAATCTCATGACACTTGTCTTATTCTCCATGCTCCAATTCTTTCCCCAATTCGAATGGATGCATATAGCTCCCATATTTTAACACTTGGTGGATATTTTTAGATCCACCATGTCATATTGTTCGTATTTCTACAATCATCTCTGAATTTGTCATACTTGTCATAGAATATTTCAACACTTGTTGTAATAGAGTGCATGGAATCTCCTTCCAAGTGGTAAACCTTGTTTTCTAGTATCTTCCTCTTCCATTGGAGTTACTCTCCTTTACCTATTTGTTGGAGGATCAAGTTGGTAAATACAACTAGAACTATAGCCAACTAAGTCGACCAGCCGACTAATTAGAGATTAGGTCAGCCACATAAGGTCGTGTTGGTTGATCGAACCGACAGGTAGTTATTTGTAATTGTTTTGTAATTCATATATAGTAGGTTGTTGAGCCAGATGAGAACTCAGTTCAGTTCTCTGCATTGTATGGAACCTTTCATTATAATATTATCTGTTATTCTGCCTACTTGTTCTTGTCTCTTGTTTCTGCTATGTATGTATGATTTTAAATGTGTATTATTGGTAACCCTATGTGATCTGTGAGATTACAACATTGGTTCCATTGCCAGTAGTACATGTCTGAGATGTATACAAGTAGGTGATATCAAAACAGGAGATTAAGGACTGGTGGGAGCATAAAATATCAAACTACTTGCAAAATTACGCACGAAGAAACAGATTAATGACTGCTCAAGCAAAGGAAAGGTTCTTTATTGAAACCCATGAGAAGTTTGTAGAATCAGTGCCCCAGCTTTTGAAGAAACTCTTGGATGAAAAAGATGGAAGTGACCACCACCACCACCGCTGCCACCACCTCCTGAAGAAGACAGTGACAGTGACTCCGACATGGGTTACAGATCATCACACATCCCTCTATATGAGCGTGATGAGGATCCCAGATGACATTAGTTCATCTGTGCATCGACATGGGAGGAAAACCAAGTCACAGATGAAGACAGACAGATGGCGTAGTTCGTTGGTGCCTTAAGGAAAAGGGAATTAACATGGTATATGGCCTTTTTCTGAAAGAACCTCAGGAGCAACTAAAGAAGAAGTCAAAGCGCAATTTTTTTCATTCTTTAAAACTCTAGATGAAAAACATCTGGCAGCTAAGAAATTGAAGAAAACATCACAAAAGTCAGGAGAAACTGTCCACGACTATGACAAATGCTGGAAAGACCTTCTCAGCCAATTAGATTATGTCATTGATGAGCAACTATTAATCCAGTGGTTTCTTGCAGATCTGTCACAAAACATTTGTCGGCACATAAGTCTGGAGACATTCAAAACTTATGAAGATGCTCTTACTAGATCTCTACAAGTAGAAATGGATGAAGATATTCCAGTGTACCTCGTGGATCATAGACTGGAGGAACATCTTGAGATCATGTAGAAATCATTAAAAGAGATAAACCTTAAGAGTCAGGATATCTAGTGCACGAAATGTTCAATGACCGGACATTTAAAAGACAACTGTTGACAGGATATCATCCGACAGGATGTTCAATTTGTGCAAACAAAGTGTTTTTGTGACATTCTCCAAGACCATGGTGATCACACGGTAAAAGATTGCCCCTTTAACAAGAAAAACGGCAAAGCATCTTGGTGCGCTATCTGCGAAACAAAGAATCACTCCATGGTCGACTACCATCTAAACCTAAAAAATCGACAGAACTATCACGTAGTCTACTAGACTAATGCAATCACATAGAACAATGAACAACGAAACAATGCACAAAATGACCAGAATAATCAAATATATGAAGGTCATCAATACGAATGCTGCTTTGACAACCGACATGGAGGATATGGAAGTCGAGGTTGATTCTCCAGGAATTGAGACAACCGACCATGTCATCCCATCCAATGTTTCACATGTTACAAGGAAGGACACCGATATGCATACTATCCATACAAGGACAGGACTAACCTAAAATTCTGCACTAGTTGTGGAGTAGGGGATCACTCATTAGAGGATTTCCCTACTATGCTTGAAAAAATAAATAAGAATAAAAAGGTTAATGTCTTGTCATGTGTGCAAAAACATGATATAATTAATACAAAGAATTTTCATATAGTAACCTGACAAGGGACAAAAATTGGGAATGATAACCCACGAATAAGAAAAATAAAAGAAAAGAATGTTTATCCTGACCCAGTTAAAGAAAAACAATAATATAAAGATGCAACAAATGTATTTAAAGAATTTGCTCGATAAAAAGAAGTAGATGACAACCGACATAACACAATAAAAGAGTTAATACACTTAGTACAAAAAGATAAAACAATATCTCAATTCATCGACTTACTGTATAAAATAAAACACAACAACAACACCGAAAAACAAACAAAGAGTATTTGCATTCTAAACCAAAAATATAAAAGTGATGCTGACCCACTTGTCGACCTGGAAATTGAAGGATACCATGTCCAACAAGTCGTGCTCGATTTTGGATCACAGGTAAATATTATGACTCGAGACACATGGGAGCAATTAGGCAGACCTCGATTATATGAGTCAGGCATATACCTTCATTATACGAGTTAGTGGAAACTTTTACAGGACAAGCTGCTAGATGATGGGTTACCCATTAGTCAAGACTACAGGCATGGAAAACAGCCTCGACTTATTTTGTAGAAATATTTGGAGGGAAGAATTTAACCAACCAAGATTAGATACATATATTTACCCAAGGACAAGATCCATAAAACCACATTAAGACGTGTGAAAAAGAATGGAGAAGAATTGGATATAAAGATGAACGTACATGGCCACACCTATTTTCATCAACACTCTCTAACTTACCGAACAAATGGTACAAAATGGAAGAAGCTCGAAGTGAAAAATTCCTATGGCATGAACTCAAAGAGAATTTTATCAAAGATTTCAACTTTGTACCCCAAAATGAGAATTTGGTCGAAACGGCAAAATAGATCAAAGCATTTATACAACCAACAGAAAACAAAACCCCAAAACATAACCAACCAACAACAAAATGCAATAATATAAAAAATGGGACAGTTCCACAGTCAACAAGACTACAAATGGAAAATGAAAATTCAAAAGGAAAAAGCTTTATATGGAACTCAAACCATGCTGAAACAACAAAACCAATTCGCACAGTACTCAAAGTCGAGACAACCGACAAGGAAGACATCGACCCAATGACTGCGACAGATTTTCCTGCTACATTTTAACAGTTTAAAGAAGGGAGTTGACTAATCAATGAGGCAAAATCCCCTGAATGGTTAGACGCTAAAGTGAAAATCAAAGAAGTCGACATATCAAATGATGATCCACCAAAAATAGCAAAAATCGAAAACTACTGGACTGAAGCATAGACAATAGAGATAGTAAACCTACGGAAATAATTTCAAGATGTATTTGCTAGAGACTATAAGGATCTCAAAGGTATACTACATGAAATGGGTGAAATGAATATCGGCATTAAACCTGATGTTCGACCTGTAAAGAAAAGACCATATAATCTAGCTCATAAATACAAAGAGATTGATAACATGCTTGCAGCAGGAATTATCTACCCTATTGACCAATCAGAATGGGTAAGTCCAATGGTGGTTCAACCAAAGAAACATGATCCAACCAAGCTAAGGATCTGTGTCAACTTCAGAGAACTCAATAAAGTTAGATTAACAAACCCATTTCCAACTCCTTATGCAAATGAAATCTTAAATGAGGTCACATGACATGAATGTTACTCATTTACAGATGGATCCTCAGGTTAAAATCAAGTACCAATAGCCAAAGAAGATAAAAAAAAGACAACATTCGTATGTGAATTTGGCTCATTTGCTTACAGGGTCATGCCTTTTGGACTTAAAAATGCACCTGCACTCTTTTCAAGGATTGTGGTTAAAACATTTCAGGGGTACATTTACAAAAAAATGGCCATATATTTTGACGATTGGACAATATACTCTACACTGAAAGACCATTGTAAATGGCTAAGGCTTATGTTGGAACGGTGTCGACAAATCCAGTTATCTTTGAACATCAAGATGTGTATATTTCTGACCCCCATAGGGATATTGTTAGGACACATTGTATGTAGAGAAGGTATTAAAGTCGACTTCGCAAAAATAAAAATCATCCTTGACTTAAAACCACTGATGAATCCAAAACAAGTCAGGGTACTACTTGGTCATTCAGGATATTATAGAAAATTCGTAAGACATTATTTAGATATGACATATCCACTGGAAGAACTGATAAGAGAGTATCAGGATTTTAAATGGACAGAGGAGTGCAACATATCATTTGAAAATCTAAAAACAAAGCTAGTCGAAGCACCCATCCTAAGGTTTCCAAACTGGTTGACCAAATTCCATTTACACATCGATGCATCAGGCCTAACAATAGGAGCAATCCTAACTCAGCCAGGAGATTATGGAATGGAATACCCTATAGTTTACAGTAGCATAAAACTAAATAAAGATGAAATAAACTATTTGACAACAGAAAGAGAAGCATTAGGAATGGCCTTCACACTACAAAAATATCGACACTACCTACCAGCTAATCCATTTATCTTTTACACCGACCACCAAGCACTAAAATACCTCATAAATAAGCCTCTACACCATGGAAGAATTTGTCAATGGCTACTTCTATTCCAAGAATTTGAATTTGAAGTCATCGTCAGACCAGGTAAGTTAAATTTCGGTCTCGACCATCTATGCAGAATTGACACAGGAGAGGAACCGACAGGAGTCGAGGATGACTTACCGGATGCACATCTATTTTGAATAGAAGTAGTTCCAGCAGAATTGGAGGAAATAACACAATTCTTAGAAAATAGGAAAGCACCAGAAGGCATGAATACGAAGAAGAAATAGATCTTAGCCATGAAAGCTGCACCTTATAGCCTCATAAATGGATTCCTATATAAAATGGGTTTAGACGACATCCTCAGAAGGTGTGTACTAGAACATGAAAGAAATAATATTATGCATGAAGCATATTATGGACTTGCCGAAGGACATTTCTAAGCAGATACAACTGCAAAGAAAATCCAACAATCAGGGTTGTGGTGGCCAACACTTTACAAAGACTGCAAAAATTTTGTAAGACAATGTGACATATGTCAACGACCGAGTCGACCCTTGCCTAATACAAAAATGCCCTAGATATTAGTAAACCCAAGTTTGACATTTGAAATTTGGGCTATCAACTTCATAGGACCATTTCCCATACTAGCAAAAAGAACAGGCACAAGGTACATAATAACTACAGTTGAGTACGTAATCAAATGGGCAGAAGCAGAACCAGTCGACACATGTTCCAGCGAGGTAGCTGCTAAGTTTATCTATGAGAATATCATTACCAGATTTGGATGTCCTCTAACCCTAATCAGTGACCAAGGAACACACTTCATTTATAAAACTATTAAAACATTAATAGATCAGTTCCAAATCGACCACCATCGTAGTATAGCTTACCACCCTTAGTGGAATGGAGCAGTTGAATCATTTAACAAAACATTAACAAAATGATTAACAAAAATATGTAATACTAACAAGGACAACTGGGATGAAAAGATACCTGCAGTACTATGGGCATACAAAACAACATAAAAGCGTTCAACTGACCAAACACCATTTCGACTAGTTTATGGACAAGAAGCAATAGTTCCACTACACTTTCGACAACAGACACCTATTATCAGAGAGATTTTACATGTCAATGTCAAACAAGGAAGAAAGGACCGATTGCTGCAACTAAGTAAACTAGAAGAACACCAACTAATCGCAATACAACATTAAAAAATCTAGAAACAACACAAAAGGCATGGCACGATCGAAACATCAAAAACAAAAACTTGTCGATGGGAGACCTTGCCTTACTATACAATACTCGGGTAAAAGGAAACCCAAAAAGATACATACAGAATGGATGGGACCCTATGTTGTCGAAGAGATACATGCCAACAGATCAGTCCCACTAAGAACATTAAAAGGCATAGTATTTCAGAAACTTGTTAACGGTGCATGACTAAAACAGTATAGAAACTAAACAAGTCTAAAAAATAAAAATAAATAAAAATAAAAAAATAAAACCAACCATAAGGGTTAAACAAAAGCTATAAAAATCTGAAAATCCAAAAAGCAAAATAGGATCGAAATACATAAAGAAGTATGACAAGAAATCACCACTACGACAACCAACATCATGCCCATCGGCATAACACCATCAACCAGTTTCATGTTCAACATCGACCAATGACCCCGACAGTCCCATCGCGCATTCATGACTACGAGCGCCAAAACCAAATCACCATTAACGCAAAATCAAGTGTTTATGCTGGACCATGACGTCCTCCATTAATACACCCATGGACAAAAATGTCAAACACGTCAACTATAAATATTGAACCGCCAAAGGATGATCTACCGCATTTCAAACATAGAGAGAAACTTAGCAACCACATGACTGAAAGCTAAGAATACCGAAGTAAAATCAACCAACAGACCGATAAGATGGCACCAAAACAAACCAGAGTTGCAGCCAAGGCCAAAGAACTACAGACTATGGAGACACCATTAGTAAGGAGATTAAAGAACATCAAGAATGCTAAGGTATAGGAGAGCTCATGGAAAAAATTATGGGCTGAGATAAAATAATGGGCTTATGTCGACAAAAATCCTACCACAGCTGCAGAGAAAATCAACCACAATACCATTGTAAACTACATCAACACGCAGCTCATGGCCAGTTTTTGAGGCACAAAGGAAACGATAGTGAAATTTATCATAAGCCGGTACGACAACGAGAGATTTTACTTCAACATACCATTCGACATCTCTGGGGAAGTAATCTACAAATGAATAGGTCTATCAAACCAAGGTGAACCAGTACCAGTTGGTATAAAATAAGGACTAGGCGAGGAACTAACAGGATCAACATCAGGAAAAAACTCCAAAGGGCTAATTATTAGCCAAATACAACCTCAAACACTGCAAATAGTGGCCAAAAATCATAGCCACTGTGCTTACACCAACAGGTCAAGGAAGCGACCTCAAACTAGATATGTTGGAGGCAGTGGATACCATTCCCGACACAGGAAAAATATACAAATGGGATGAGTATGTCGCCGACATGCTCAAAGGCATCTGTGAAAAATGCCAGGAGTTGGGGGGGATTATAAGGTTCCCATCCATCATGATATGGATATTCATGTACTCCTTGTGCTCTGTCAGGGACAAAATATTTCAAGAACCGAAAAAATTCCATATGTGGAGATTCAAACCATTCTCCCAAAATGGAACAATGAAGGAACTAGCGAAAGGAAAAGTGTTGTTAGAAAACTGGTTTCAACAACTCAAAGTCCACACGACCAGATGGAGGGTGCCCTAGAACAATTGATGAAGTTTGCCCAAAAATGCCCATATCCAGTTAGAACTTGACCATACCGCAATGTGGTACATGCAGGGCACCAAGACAAAGGACAAGAC
Source organism: Pseudotsuga menziesii (assembly GCA_001517045.1). Taxonomy (NCBI): domain Eukaryota; kingdom Viridiplantae; phylum Streptophyta; class Pinopsida; order Pinales; family Pinaceae; genus Pseudotsuga; species Pseudotsuga menziesii. Next base: position 187,243 of record LPNX010685736.1, on the reverse strand, counting down.
TCTCGACTACTACGCAAAAATCGAAGAGATTTTCTGGGAGCTAGCTCGACAGTCAGGTACAAAACTGTCAATACCATCAAGGGAAAAAGAGATAGACCTATCGATAGAAGAGCCGCTGACGAACGAAGAAAAAGAAGAATATTATGAGCTCAGCTTATACATCAACACATTTGTGTTGGAGGAGACACCGGTCAAAAGCACTGGTCAACTGCAAATTGTAATCAAACCACCGACAGCACAAAGGAAAGAGACAGAATCAAAACACCTGGTAACCAACCCAGCTGAAGAAAGCACCATATTGACTCAAGACCCAAGAGGAGAGATAGATACTGAAAACCTAGAGTACGTTGTCACCAAGGAAAATATACGCAAATTGTCAAAGGAGATAGCAACATCAAGAAAAATAAAAATAAATCAAGAATAGGAATAGGGGAAGGGTAAGCGCAAGCTTATCATTGCAGATTCCTCAGAAGACGAGGAAGAACTAGTAGCTACAGCATGTGACATTATAGAGGATTCTACAGCAAAGAAAGTTCTGATGGAAACCCAGTTCCAAAAATTTGTCGAAGCAGGGGCACAACAAGGTCAGCCAAAGAAGGAGAAAAGCACAAATACGTCGATAGCTAAAAATGTTATGGATCTCGTATCTACATCTCCACCTCATCTCCAACCAAAATAACACAAGAGCTAATTCCAGAACCTCCTTCCATAAGCCCACTTGACATATGCAAGAATTCTATGCCAGAAACCTTGAAGGAAAGGTTCGACCAAGACAGAGACCTCCAGGTATATATTGAAAAACTACCGGAGCTACTCACCATGGTTCAAAATCACTCCACCAAATTCCCTTTATTCAAAGTTGGTGGGTCTAGAATACCTGATCCTCAACCTAGCCAAGTACCCCAGAGGCTAAGGACTATGGCAGTCATAAGCTCGATGTTTCAAAGAGACCTCGACAAAGAAGCTACCATTGTCGCAAGTCAGGCAACATCTATCATCTCGACTGTCCCTGAACCCCACCCACCATCCTTTGAACCAACCAGAGTTGAGGAAGGAGAAAACATGGAGGAAATAAGTCGACAAATCAACCAACTATTCTTCAACCTTCAAAAAGACTCACCCCCGCAGATCCTCGACCCGTCACCCAACCATACCTCCACCAACCCAATCACACCCGACCATTCACCACCACTCCCCAACCCAAAACCTATACTCAAACCAACTGCACCAAAACCACCTATGCCAAAACCACCTTTTCCAAAACCATTAGAGCCAACCGCATCCACATCTAAACCCTCTGTATCCAACCAAACAGATTCACAACCAGCTGTAACAGTCATCCAACTGACCCAACCAGAAATACCATCAACCACTGCTAGCCAGCAACCAGACAATCCAATTTTGACTCTTACAGGTACACAGGTGCCAAAGCAAGCAGCACAGAAAAAGCACAAAAAGAAGAAAGACAAAAATAAGAAGGACCATCAAGGATAGACAACAATGGTCCATATCAGTCAACTTGGGTCGACCACTGCAGTCGATGCAACCAAGCTGAGGGATGGAGAATTAGGGAAACTTTTGGAAACACTAGAAATCGAAGCAAATACAAGGAGCCAGAATAGATGTAAGGAGCTCGATGATAATAAAAAATAACAACTCGAGTTCCTTAACAAATGTAGAAACCTTATGCAATCTTTGCTACTAGGACCAATAGAGGCCGACACCGACAAGCTGCTAGAAAAATCTTATCAACTATTTGAGAGCGTGGTGTCGATACTACAGGCACAAATGCAAGACACAAGAGAGGAGCAAAAAGAAGAAACGGCTCGAATATTGATGCAGCAACATATATATTTTTCAGAAGCATACAAGGTACTGCAAGATCACATGGAGGAGTCGGTCATTACTGAAGAAGTACTATGAGACTGGCCTGCTTATTATGGGCAAGTCTATCAGCAAACCCTATAGACCCGATAAGAAATCCAAGCACTATAGAAGAGAAAAAGCATAGAGGAAGCACTTAGAAGCACAATTGAAAATCAAATAGTGCTCTAAATAGCCAAATTACAGAAGAAAGAGCGACAAGGACATCAGTGGGTGCAACAAGCAATTCCAAGTTTAGAAAAATTAGAAATCATCTGCCCGCAGATGAAATGACTTTTTGAAACAGCAGAGGAAAAGGACCAGTTTATGGGTCCCGACATGGAAAGAATAGTAGAACTTTCCATTCAAGAAAAAATGTCAATATTATCAAGTCTGACTACATTAACCATCGACATCCAAAAAATACTGCAAAGTTGGAAGGAATTCCAACATCAGTTGGCAGTAACAGTTGAAGCAATTGTCGAAGTCTGTGTACAGAAGAGACCAACCAGCAGACTTCACATCCCATGAAGATCAAACATATAAATAACTACTTAGGATAGGAAAATAAATTTTGGTACCTCCTTGTTTCTTTGGGACGAAGAAATGTTTTGTTCGTGAGGGAAATGTTGGAGGAGCAAGTCGGTAAAGCTGACTAGAACTATAGCCGACTAATTAGAGATTAGGTTGGCCACATAAGGTCGTGTTGGTCGACCGAACCGACAGGTAGTTATTTGTAACTGTTTTGTAATTCATATATAGTAGGTTGTTGAGCCAGATAAGAACTTGTTTCAGTTCTCTGTATTGTATGGACCCTTTCGTTATAATATAATTTGTTATTCTTCCTACTTGTTCTTGTCTCTTATTTCTGCTATGTATGTATGCTTTTAAATGTGTATTATTGGTAACCCTATGTCATCTATGAGATTACGACACTATTTGAATTAATTTTCTCATTATATGATATTTGACACCACATCACCCTCCAATAACGTTACATTGCCCATGTGTTCAAATTTGGATGAAGATTACGTCAACAGTGTGGGGAATCTAGTCATCCAAAGGCTCCACAAGCTTCCAAGTGTCTTCATGAACCCATGACACCTTATTTTCTTAGAATTTATCATTTATGTCACCCATTTAAATGTGAATGTGGTAAACTAAATCCCTTTTGGTTCCCATATCCCCTTATTACAAAATTTATGTCTCCATCTCAACCTAGGGAACTAGTAGGTTGGTGGACTATTATTTGCAAGTAGTCTTATTTGGAAATTATTAATTAGGGACATGACATGACCGCAAAACTTATAGGCACTATCTCACATGAAGAGAAGTGATTGGCTATAAGGAATCATTCATCAATATTTCGGGGCATGAGTCACCTCACAAGGTGAAACTTGGGGATGATTATCAACACCCCATAAAAGGGAGTGGAGTAGATTCATACAAGCTAGACTATGGGAAATCCTTAAAGATGAAGGATGTGATGCATGTTCCAATATTGAAGAAGAATATTCTATCCATCTCTACACTATATGAAAAGGGAATGAGAGTTGCATTTGTCAATGGGCCAAGTTCTAATGTGGCCTAAAGGAAAGACAATAGATGATGCAACAATGATTGGAAAAGAGGATGGTGGATTGTACAAACAAAAAGGACAACCTAAACAAACATTGGTTCATGAGTCAATACAACCAATTGAACTATGTCACTGAAGGCTTGCACATATGCACTACAGAGCACTACCAATGGAAAGAAAATACATATTTGGACTTCCATAGATCCAGGAAAAACATTAAGGAATTTCTAAAGGATTTGCACAAGGAAAGAATGCAAAGAAGAAATTTCCTAGAAGTGAAATTAAGGATAAAGGAGTACTATAGATAGTACACTTGTATGTATATGGACCCATGTCTTATAGCTCATTAAGCATGTATGTGTACTATGTTTCCTTTATAGATGATTTCTCACCTAAGACTTGGATATATTTCTTTAAAGTGAAAAATTAAGTATTCAATAAGTTCAAGGAATATAAATCCTTGGTCGAGAACTAAACTACAAGGAATGTCAAGACTCTACGGTTAGAAAATGGCGAAGAATTCATGGAACTATGTAGAGAGTATGGGATTAAGAGCGTGTTGAGAAATCGATATAAATCCTCAGTAGAATGAGGTTACAAAACAAAAGAACCGAACCATAATGTAAGAAACGAAATAAATGATACATGACCAGGATCTTCCTATGCACCTTTGGGCGAAAGTAGCAAGAACAATTGTCTATGTTCATAACCATACTCCTCATTTAGTACTTGAAAAAAAAACTCTAGAAGAGGATTTCTCAGGAGAGAAACTAGAACTCATCCATGTTAGAATATTTGGCTTCCCGGTGTACATACATATCCCAAAGGATAAGAGGACCAACCTCGATCCTTATGGGAGGAAGGGTTTATTCGTATGATACAATGGCACATCAAAGGACTATGGAATATACTTCCCAGGATTCAAGAAGATCGACATAAGCAGAGATGTAACCTTTGATGAAGACTCAACATACTTTAGATCCAAGAGACTACCTACTCAAGAGGCGAAGGAACCTGAAGAAATGAGAGTCCAAGATATGGAAATTGGAGAAGCAATTTCAGAAGACCATGAATATCATGCCATGGAAGAACCACAATATATGGTAGAGAAACGTCCCGAGAAGGACTCACACAAGAGGAAACCAGCATGGGCATGAGAGCTCATACAAGAAGCAGAAAGGTATGGTGCTCTAGAAGGAATGCATAGATAAAGGAAAAGGTGTTAGCCTTACAATAGCTATTTGGCCATGTTCTGTGACATCATTTACAAGGAACCTTCCACCTATGAAGAGGTTTTAAAAAATAAATAAAGGAAGGATTCCATGATTGAGGAGTATTAGTCAATCATGAGGAATGATGCCTAGGAGATAGCTTTTATACTAGAAAAGAAGCATGTCGTGACTTCGAAGTGGATCGATAAGAGAAAGAAAATTTTCTAAGATACCGGAAAGGAAATTTTATTGAAGAATTTTCTAAGATAGCCTACCCCATATCTTCACTACATAAGAAAGGTAAGAATTTTTATTGGAGGGAAAAGAGTAGTGAAAGTTTTAATAAACTAAAACACATGTTAACCACCGCCCCTATCTTATAAATTGTTGATCCTTTTAAGGATTTTTTCGTATGCACCGACACATGTAAGGAAGGATTAGGAAGGGTGTTAATTCAAGAAAACTATGTCATAGCCTATGAGTCTAGGAAGTTCAAATAACATGAGAATAACTATGCTACACATGACTTAGAACTTGCTGTAATTATACATGCACTAAAGATGTAGCGACACTAACTCATCAAAAGAAAATTTTTGTTGAAGTCAGATAACATAAGCTTAAACTACTTGTTTGACCAACAAAACCTTAATGCTATACAAGAGAGGTGGTTGTCCTTTTTAAGTGAGTATTCCTTCAAAATAAAAACTATAAAAGGAAAAGAGAATAAGATTGCAGACTCTTTAATTCATCACACAAACTTACTATTCACAAGCAGTGGCTATGAATCATATTTAAAAAAATCAAATTTTAAATGAAATAAATTTTGATAAAGAATATCAAAACCTAAAAGAAAAGACTGTTGAAAATGAAAGAAACCAAATAAAAGCATATTTTAGTCTGAATGGAAGAGGGTTACTGCTACATAAAAATAAATTATACATACCAAATTCAATATAAATGAGATTAATTGTTATGGATGAGTTACATAAAAGACCATATTACAGACACCCTGGATACCATAAAATGATCACTATGATAAGAAAGGACTTCTTTTGGCCTAGCATGAAAAAAGAGGTAGCCGAATATTTAGCACCTTGCATCGAATGCCAACAGGTAAAAGAAAAACACCAACATATAGCAGGGTTACTGCAACCACTACCCATTCCAGAATGGAAATGGGAAGTAATCAACATGGATTTCATAATAGGTTTACCTATGAATTTTAAACAACACAAATCAATCATGGTCATAGTAGAAAAATTAAGTAAAGTAGCTCATTTTATTCCTATAAAATCTACTTATAAGGATGTTAACATTGTTGATATGGTTATGAAAGAAATTTTCAGGTTACGTGGTGTACCTATAGTAATAATATCAGATAGAGATGTAAAGTTTACAAGGAATTTTTGGAAGGCCTTTTTTGAAGGACTAGGTACACAATTAAATTTCAACATTGTGTATCATCCGTAAATGGATGGACAAACTGAAAGAGCAAACCAAATTCTAGAAGACATATTTATAATATATGTAATGGACAAACTGGGTAAGTGGAGATATTACTTGCACTTAGTAGAATTTGCTTACAATAATAATTTTCAAGTATCAATTGGAATGAGTCCCTTTGAAATTTTGTATGGATGGAAATGTACCACTCCAATTTCTTGGAGAAGTCTATTCGATATGTTAATTTAGGACCTAAATTGTTAAAGGATATGGAAATAATAGTGAAACAGGTACAACAAAATATGAAGGCTGCCCAAGACATGAAAATGAGTTATGTTGACTTAAAAGAACTCCTCGAGAGTTACAGGTATGAGAGCATGTATATATAAAGGTACAACCAAATAAAATCTCCCTAAGACTAGGAAGATATTCAAAATTTGCACCAAGGTATTGTAGTCCATTTGAAATTTTGGAAAAAGTAGTGCCAATATCATACCAATTACCCTTACCACCTACTGTCAAAGTACATCATTTTTTTCATTTCTCCATTTTGAAGAAGTATGTTAATGATTCTACTCATGTAATTTACTGGACAATTGGAACTCAAAGGAGAGTTCTAGGTGGGACCTAAGCATATTCTTGATAGGACATAACTTTTACTCCAGAACCATACCATCAAACAAGTCAAGGTGCAATGGAAACACCTTAGTCCAGAAGAGTCCAATTGGGAATTGGAAAGTGATATGCGAGAGGCATATCAAATCCTATTTCAAGACAAAATAATGGAAGAATAAATACAAAAAAATAATAACACCGAGGACGGTGTTATCCTCGAAGGGGGGGTGTCTGTAACACACCGAATTAAAAGAAATTGTTATTATTCTTTTTGAATATTTTATTTATTTGTATTTTTTACAAGAAATTCAAAAATAGATGTAATGGATTATTATTATTTATTAATTAAAAATATTGGAGGAAAACAAAACTGAAATAGTTGTTGAAAGAGTGTTTGTTGACCCACAATGGGAAAAGACAAGTCGCTAAAGCTATTGATTGAGAACTCAAGATGAAGGAGGAATCCTCCCCAAAATCAGGTCACAACTCCTTGTGGAGTGCTAAAGAGCAGGAAGCCCATAAATTACCAAGTCCTAGAAAAAATATTATATATTAGTATGTCCATTTAGCAAGCAGGAGGCTAGCAGTGGACAGGGAAATGATCTATTAATGCAAGAGATGGCACATTGAGTGTATTTTCCCCTTGTGGTTCAACGAATAGGCTCGAGGGCTCTCAACCAAGTGAGACTTGATTGTTCTAGGAGTTGGTTGGGAGGAACGACTATTTCAATATTGTTTTCTCGACAATTTGGTTAGGTTCCCTATTCTACTTCTTATCTATGTTCGACTTGTTTAAAATTTCTTATGAATCATATTTATTCTGTAAAGTCCCCGGGTTTGACCCCGTTTGTATGATGTATGTATACCTAGCGTGGAGCTCAAGGCCAAGGCCCTGCTAGTGTATGTTCATATTTTATTTAAAATGGCAAAGCATTGGACATGATGTTACCCATGTGCTATTTAGCCGTGGAACATTGTAAAAATGATGTAAATAAACATCAAGCAATAAACTACCAAAACTGACTATGGAGGCAACGAATGAGAAGGGGCCATGTGTATCCACTAGGGAGTGGTGAAGGGGTTGTGGGATTGAACCATAAGCTGCCATATGTCATTGTGATAACCCATTTGACTTTCCTTGTTGACATTTAACTCTGTTGTAAGGAAGTGGTTGAAGAAAACAATCCATGGCTTTAATGGAGCATGGGCAGCCCATAAATTCGTATGGTGGAGTATGGGATCTGTTTTCTTGTACCACAAGTCACTCTACCTCTTAGGGATTGTTTCTTCCTCATCCCCATTCCATTGTGGAAGGACCCATCATCATTTTCCCATCCGAAAATGAGTTCCCAGCAGGGTGAAAAACCAGAAATCGCAACTGTGCAAAAACCCACGTTTTGGAAGAGCCAAAAATTCCCAGATTTGGTATTGGATAGTAAAATCCAATGGGGAATCCATAGGTATGAACCTTAGGGAGAATTTGGGAGCATTAGCTACCCCGAAATCCATGGGAAAACCCGGTTTTTGCAGCCCAGAAAATCAGTGACGGATTTGAGTTATTCATTGACAGAATGGTGAGAAATCCAAGTGTGGATGTTGGAACAGAGGTTGGGTTTGCTTGATAAACCTAGTAAAGGCTGAAATCTCAGGAATCTAGCAGCTGGACCTTTCTATGCCCATCCTAAGGAGAATTGGAGGGAAGAGTTGCCTGAGGGACTGTGTAGCAGAGAAGGGGACCTTCCTTGTGTTGGATGTGGTAGGTAATGTGGGCGCCTGACTATTGAGTTCATTTGAGATGCCTGTAGCTCTGTTGTTGAACTCATTGTCTTAACATTACCCTCCTCTATCTTCTTGTATGCTTGATAAACCCAACTGGGAGTTGGCTTAGCATGACCATTTGAGTGAACCCATGGCTGTGAGTGAGCCCATCTAGTTCCTTCTTAGTGGATACACAGCCTAGCT
>LPNX010685736.1:153255-171097 GCA_001517045.1 Pseudotsuga menziesii | reverse complement strand
CCCCCCCCCCCCCCCTTCCTTCTTAGCCATCTTATATGAAACCCAATACTTGTAAATTCCTCTTAGGGGTGAGCTAGTTGGAAGGAGACACCCAAAATCTAACCACTTGAAGTGATTTTGATGGTTTAGATACCCTTGGGTCATAGTTTCTTAGACCAAAGGCCCCTCTCACAAGTCAAAAAAATTCTAGTAAGAGGTATAAAATAGTCTTATAACTATTTTGAACTAGCTTTAAGTTTCTTAACATTAGGTTAAGTTACAATTTGCATTGAGCTACGTACAAACCACTTAGTTTAATTATTTAATGTATGACTTTTATTAAAAGTAATATTAAAAAATTAGAGAATAAAACAATTATAAATATTTGGTAAAAGTAAATTGTGCTATTATGAAATGTAAAATCAGTAAGTGCGTGCTTTTAAGTCTTTTATGGTGCATTTAAGTGTTTTATGGTGCAGTTTATAAAGTCAAAGAGAGAAGTGTTTTCCTTGAAACTCACAAAATTGTGTTTCTAAAATTTGAAAGTAGTGTTTTAATGAGTTTTTTTAAGACATAAATAGTTTGGGCCTCGTGGAGAGCTGAAATATGTAAGTTTCACTGTTGTAACAACTATTTACCAAGATTTTGATGGTAAAATGTGTTATTATGAAATGTAGAATTAATAATTAACTACTTTCAAGCCTTTTATGATGCAGTTTATAAGGTCAAAAACAGTTAAGTGTTTTTCTTGAAACTTGCAAAATAGTGTTTCTAAAATCTGAACAAATTATTGTTTTAATCAGTTTTTTGAAGGTGGAAATGATTTCAACATTCTAAAAAAACCCTATGGACAGCTAAAATATAAAATATGATGTAAGTTTGACAACTGTAACAACTATTTTCCAAAATTTTCAACTAGATTTTCTAAAAATACTTGAAAATTTAGACTATATTATAATATAAATTAAGATAATATTACCAGAATAAATCCAAATCCTAGGCTCTATCAAGGGCCCAGAGGTATCAAATCTCTCGAGGTGCAAACCTCTTCTTAGGTATCCATTGATTTGATTCAAACCAAAACATACATCTTTTTATTTAAGGTCCACATAAAATATTTTTATTATTAATATTTAATATTATTTATGGCCAACATATAATATTTTTATTATTTTTTATTTTGTTAGGAACAAACATTGCATCATTTCCCCGAATTTAAAACCATATGCAACGCCCTCCTACAACCATGGGTTCTTTAGGAGGCCTTGCACATTGTCTTAAAACCATTTGCAAGCCCCTCTTAAACCATGTACAATAAAACCATGGGTTGCTTAAGAGGGCTTACACATGGTTTAAAAACCATGTGCAAAGCCTCCTAGCCCATGGTTTGCCGACATGTTATAAACTTTACATCACGTTACAAGATCTCCCCCATACTGGGCTGTAGAGCGCCTCTCGACACAATGAAATGTGGAATTAATAATTAACTACTTTCAAGCTAATTAACTACTTTCAAGCCTTTTATGATGCACTTTATAAGTGGCAAAGAGAGTTAAGTGTTTTCCTTGAAACTTGCAAAATAGTGTTTTAATCAATTTTAGCTAAAATATAAAATATGTAAGTTTGACAGCTGTAACAACTATTTATCAAAATTTCAACTAGATTTTATAAAAATGCTTGAAAATTTAGACTATATTATAATACAAATTAAGATAATATTATAAGGAGGAGATCAACCCCTTTTTTTTTAACAGAAACTTACAAATTTTGATTGATAAAAAATGGCTGTAGCCCAACCTGTAGCCCAACCCGACGTACAAAGAGGAATCCAGAAAAGAAAGACTGATGCCCTCTAATAGAACAATCAGCCTTCTTATGAGTGCTTTGAGAAGAGAATCCCAAATTCTTCTGAGGCTATTTCGAGAAAAAGAATCCTTGCAAGAATAGACTCTCACGAATTGTGAGCAGAGAAGAATACATAAACAAAACATTAAATAGGAAAAGAGGAAAGCCCCTTAATGAAAGGATCCAATTTCTTCTGAGAGCCCGAGCTGATATTTGAGGCTGCTTCCTTTTCTCTATGTTCTTTGTTTGTCTTTCTCCCTTTGGTGGGGGAAGGAGAAGGAGCTAAAAAGTCTTCGGATTCAGAGGTTCCCTCTGACGAAGGGGCCAAGGAAGCCATCCCTGCATGGATTGAGGTCTCGTGAGCCAAAACATTGAGGTCTTTCCTAGAACCTCGAGAAGCAGGTTTTGGATCAGCTGCCTCTGTGGAGCCAGAGGGACCAGGGATGCCCTGCTCTGGGACAACTGCAACTTCAGGTTCTTGTGCTTCATCTTCCTGGAGAACTTCAAAACTATTTTTGTTTTTCGGCCGTGGAGTATCTGCAAGAGGAGAAGGATATTGAGGAGAAACCTTGTGCTGGGGCGCTTGTGGTTCCTTTCGCTAGGGAGGACGGTGTCGATTAGAGACTGTCTGGAACTCTGTATCTTTGGAAGCTGGGAGATTTGCTGGTTTCTGTGGTTTTGCAAGCTTAGGGCATCTTTTAGCAAAGTGACCGTAAACATGACAGAAGTTGCATTTGAAAGGGATCTGCTCATAATCCAGTTCTTGAATGTGGCTCCATTCTCCTAATGTGAGCTTTAGGGCCTCTGGGAGTCCTTTCTCTAGATTCACCTCTACGCAGATACGAGCACATCTGTGCTGACCCCCTTTTGGTTCTGCAACATCTAGATAGCGACCTAACTTGTTACCAATGTCCATCAGAGTGCTTTTCCCCCAAAGATGAAGAGGGAGGTTAGGGAGTCTTACCCAGACTGGGGCAGCAGTGATCTCTGCTTCTGGGTTAAACCCCAGAGACCATGGGGCTAAGAACAGACCTCTAAAGCCCATGAAATAAGGGCCCAAACGGAAGACTAGGTCTCTTTCTTCTTTATTTGAGAACAGGAATACAAAAAACCCCCGTCTAGCTGCAAAGAGAGGGACCTGTCCTTGCAGAAGAGGGTTCCATTGTTTTGAGATCCAAATCTCCATCGCCTTAGGGATGGGCCATAACCCTGTGAACTTACCAATGAGGGCTTGCTCAAAGAGGATGAGAGCTTTCTGGCATGGATCCGAAGGAGAGAGCTCCACAGAGGGGATCTCGTCCATCTTTTTCATGAACTTGGATGAAGAATGAGAAGCTGCCTGAGGATCGGCAGCTTGAACAAGGGCCTTGAAGGATGCAAGTTGGGCATGAGAGCTCATTTCCTGTGAGGACTCCATGCTGAAACCAAGAGAAACCATGCTGAGGCACGAGGGACAGCATCCAGCGATCGAGCAAGCACGACCCTGTGAAGAGCAGCAGCCAGCGATCCACGGCTCCGAGAAGCAAGACGGTGGCTAGGGAAACCCTAGCCGCAGAAGAGGAGCCGTTCTGCTCCGCGCTCCATCCGTTCACTGTATACTTTACAATAGTGATGTTATTTCCCTATGCATCTCAAGTTTCAAAGGCGCCTCTCGGAGACAAAATGTTAGCAGAGGCTGTCCAACCCTTATCTAAAAAATTAAAAATAATTTTCTTATGATAATGATAACCATTCCCCCAAAAATAGTAAAATTACAAATTTATTTTCTTTATAATATTGAAAATGTTGAAAATAAAAATCATTCTTTCTTATAGAATGTTATTAATGGTTATAATACAATACAAATTTAAGATTCAAAATATTTATTTTTTTAATCTTTGAACGTAATTACTATGGTACTACTCCGTCAAATTTTCAAGATTGCAAATAAAATTATTTAAAATATTAAATAATTCTTAAGAGTTAAGATGATTAACCATTTCAAGATGACATGGATCTACGTGGACCATTAGGTGGAGAGGAGAGATGAGCAAAGAAAGCGTCACTCCCACCAAAGCTGGATTTCGAACTCGTATTTGGTTTCACTAATGAAAAACTTCTCCTTGAAAATCTGATGTCGTCTGATAATAACGGACGTTTAAATGGTTTACTCAAAACCGTTAGTACCTTTACCAACCTGCTGTTTGCCTACGAGCAAATATATGTCAAACCGGGGCTAATAACTCCCGGCCTGACGACGGAAACCATCTCCGGGATATTGGAATCAAAGATTATATATGTGGTAGACTCATCGCCTGAATAACCGACGAGACATAATTCCCACAATCACTTGGTTAGGTCTTTTTTTTCACTATAAATAGATTTTGGGGAGGAAAGAAATCCATATCTGAGAAAGGGAGAGAAAGGAAGGAGAAGACTAAGGCCAAGCAAAACCAGAAGAGCAGTAAAAGAAAGGAGCGAGAATCTGCATCTCCATCGCTTTAATGGCCTCGCTTCCACCAACATCTGAGCTGGCAGACGCCTCTGAGAGGTTCGACAAGAAAGCCCTTCTTCAATTTCACGACTTAACCCGTCATCGATTGGAGAACATTCCCGCGGACATTTTTCCAGTGTATATATTTTCAGACTTCATTGCCATCAGCTGCACATTCAAAGCCACCAGAACTTTGCTTCCGCTGGAATGTCTGGAGCCCATATCGTTAACCCAGTTGCAGGTTTGGAAAGTCCACCTCGGCAGGGTGCTCTACGGTACTCTCTGCGCGGAGGCCTTCAAGACGAGCGGTATCGTCATGACTATGCTTGAAGACGATAATGGCCTTGCCGTCAGGCTGGCGATCTACAATGTGCATCATTCGCAGACGAACATCGAGAGCCTTTACCGCAGGGGACCCAAGTTGGCCATTAGGGATCCCTATTTTAAGCGCGCCAGAGACGGTAGCCTCGCCATCCGTATCGAAAACCCTGCCAACATCCAGATGCATGTGACTCAGAAGGAGAAATGTAGAGAGAGTATGCGGCATGTCGATCTGGATGAGCTGAGGAAAAAGGGCAACAACTGCTTCAAAGAAAAACGATGGGATGCAGCGACCGAGCATTATACAAAATGCATCGACGCCGCTCTGCTTCAGCTGGGGAAGATGCCCTCCAGTGACAATAATAATATCAACACCTTCCTCCTGCATGCGTATGCTAACCGGGCGGCGACACGGGTTCAGTTGAATGAACTTGAGATGGCGCTGGAGGATTCCAACAAGGCCCTTGAGATCGATTCCGACAACATCAAAGTGCTCTATACAAAAGGCCGCGCTCTGATCGGCCTCAGGCAGTATGCAGCAGCATGCGAATGTTTGGAGAAAGCCGACAAGGCCAATGGTGGCATTCAGGAAATACAAGACGCCCTTCGTCAGGTTAAGGCTTTCCACGCTCAACATTCCATCGACTTCTTCCCCACAACGTTGACGGACTGCATTCCTTCTGGAAAAAGAAGTTATGGAGGCCATTCAAAATACCGTGTCCGCTGACATTCGAACCCTGGTCATGGTAGCCTAGCAGTCAAAAGAAGCCAATTGTATAATGGGGATGAAAGTCAGGCAAATGTGCATCAGAGCAGGCGAGGGAGGTATGCATCAGAGTGTTTGGAAGGCACACTGAAGATGTTATCGAGGTGCTCGTCTCAAAGCATTCAAACTGCCATATTTTTTAATACGAGTACAACTTCTGTTGCGGTGACTTATTTGAACTTATAAGAGCCTTGTATTTTTTCCTGTCTCTCTGCATCAGTCTTGGTGTTTTTATTTAAATCTCGAAAAGCTTATTTGAGTTCTTTGTTGACTTGGATATGTATTGAGGATTGAAATGCACAATAAAACTCGAAGTGGGTCTTGCTTTAATGTTGTGTTGAATATATGGCTCTTGCTTTATCAGTTTCGATGTTAATGCTGTGTTGAATATATGGGCAATGCTTCCATGTTTTACAACATTTGTACTTGTACATGTGAAGTAATTCTAATTCTTTCATATGATTTACAACTTTTCTCTATTCATTTGTGTGGTGAAGAAATGTTGTTGAGATAGAATGTTGTTTGTTAAGTTGTTGCTATAATGTTTTTAAAAAGACATTGATTAAATTTAGAATCAAGATTAGTATTTAAATTTACAATCAAGACAATTCCACATTTTCTCTATTTGTTTGGCTGATGGAACACTCAAAACCATTGGAAATATATTGGGTAAATACATAGACTTAGTTAAAGCTCATGCTTGACAATATATGCATGTGATTGAATCTAAGTGGAGGTTGATTAAGGTAAAGGCTTGCAGATATTGAAGGGAATAATGGAAATATGATTGGTTCAATATATATCTTATAATTTTTCAAAATTAGATTTAAAGAAGATATATTGGTGTGGTTTAAAAATCCTCCTAATAGAAGCTACATAGTGTGTTTTGGGCATAATGTAGTGTTTTAATCACATGGGATGTTTTAATGAGATGCACATGGAAAGGTACTAGTATGTGTCCTCTCTATAAGAGTAAATCAAAGGCAATATAACATTTTCTAGTTAGATTTAGATACTCCACCAAAGACTAGGAAACATCAAAGTCATTGACTCATGGTGGAGGGGTTTGACAAGGAAGCTCAAATGGAGATTAAGATCACAAAACCTAGTTGGATGAAAAGGTTGTTGCTAAACATGATATTTCTCCTCTTAGAATTTTCTAGGCACCATGGCTAGCTAGGAACAATATGATATTGTAAGACCAATTCACATCTCCCTTGCAAGTTTTCTAGAAGATTTAGCATGCATATGATGGACTTATGAACATTTTCAGAATAAATTTACCAATGCAGGTTGGGCATTTGGAAATTGACAAAACATTTCCATAGGGTTTTCTTAACTAAGCTTTCATGGTAAATTTGGACCTATGTAAAGTGTGGGTAATTCATCTCGCCTTCACCCGATAGCATGGAAATGGGTGTAATTATTTATATTTATGGGTATAGCCATAGACAAAGGCATATTAGATCCACAAATGATGATGAAAATAATGATAATGATGACAATGATGATGACAATGATGATGGATTTGAAAATGATAAACCCTAACTTCTTATAAACCCCATAACCTAAAATCCCCTAACCACTTAACCCCTTAAACCCTAACCCCTAAGGCCCCTAACCACTTAATCCCTTATAAGTAGGGGTTGATTACCATGCATATGAAAGACTTATGAACATTTTGATAATAAATTTACCAATGCAGGTTGGGCATTTGGAAATTGACAAAACATTTCCATAGGGTTTTCTTAACGAAGCTTTCATGGTAAATTTGGACATATCTAGAGTGTGGGTAATTCATCTCACCTTCACCCTATAGCATGGAAATGGGTGTAACAATATGGAGAGGATTAAGGCCTTACTTATCTTTATGGGTATAGCTATAGACAAAGGCATATTAGATCCACAAATGATGATGAAATAATGATAATGATGACAATGATGATGGATTTGAAAATGATAAACCCTAACTTCTTATAAACCCCATAACCTAAAATCCCTTAACCACTTAACCCCTTAAACCCTAACCCCTAAGGCCCCTAACCACTTAACCACTTATAAGTAGGGGTTGATTAGTGATAATTTAGGGGTAATTTGTGGTCAATTATGCGTAATTATATTATTGGGTAATGAGTTCTGGTAATTATGGGTTAATAAAAGTCAATTATGGGATAATTAGGGGTCAATTATGGGTTAACTAGGGGAAATTAGTGGTACGTATGGATCAATTATATGTAAGTATGGGCCATTTAAGCTCAAGGGATTAGCTAAACTACTGAATGTCCATGGTGTTGGGCATTTAGTTAGGTTCATGGCGGCATGTGCCCATTTTGAATCCTTGTGTGTGAATCACACTAGTCTACATAAATGGGTTTACTAGGGAATATGTCATGTATGAATGTTTGGAAATATCCATCAGGTTTCTCCACGAGGTTTTCCTTGGGAAAATGTAGTGGTCATTTAAACGTTATTAAAGGTTAATTACTTGTAAGCATGGATTATTTAGGGGCAATTACTAGTTCATAAGGGATGAACTATGGGGTAATTAGGAGTTAATTAGTGGTAATTAGGGGTCAATTATGGGTTAACTAGGGGCAATTAATGGTACCTATGGGTCAAATATGGGTAAGTAGGCTCCATTTAAAATGGCTTAGCTAAACTAGTGATTGTTCATGATGTTGGGCATTTAGTTAGGTTCATGGTGGCATGTGCCTATTTCGAATCCTTGTGTGTGAGGCACAGTAGTCTACATCGAAGGATTTACTAGCAAATATGACATCTATGAATGTT
Source organism: Pseudotsuga menziesii (assembly GCA_001517045.1). Taxonomy (NCBI): domain Eukaryota; kingdom Viridiplantae; phylum Streptophyta; class Pinopsida; order Pinales; family Pinaceae; genus Pseudotsuga; species Pseudotsuga menziesii. The sequence continues at coordinate 162,923 of LPNX010685736.1, read as the reverse complement.
TAGAAAAATCCAATAGGTTTCTCCATGAGGTTTTCCTTGGAAAAAAGAAGGGGTCATTTGGAGGTTATCAAGGCTTAATTACTGGTAAGAATGGATTATTAATGGGTAATTAGTGATCAAGTAGGGGTCATTTTTGTGCAATGAGTGATAATTGGGGATAATTAGCGGTCAATTATGAGTTTAATTAGGGGTCAATTATACAATAATTAGTGGTAAATTCTAGTAGTCTTTGAGAGGGTGTATATTGAGTGCATACATGGATAATATATTTAGGGGCGATCCTTGTAACTCCCCCCCCAAAAGTCATGATAATTGATGTTTTGGAAGTAGTCTTTTAAAAAACACCTCCAAAAGTAAAATACTTTGATTTTTATGGGGGTTTAAATAAAAACTCCTTCAAACATATATTTAGGAGTAGCCTTTCTAAACCCCACTAAATGTCATGAGAATTTAACACTTAAAGGTGTAATTTTACAAACCATCGACAAAAGTTCAATTCTCAAGACTTTTACAGGGATAATTTTTTTAAATCCTCCTTGAAAATTTCATTAGGGGGGGGTCTTTAAAACCCCCCTCCAAAATCCATACACCCACCCTTTGAGTTGAAGTGCAAAATCCTTACCACTCTGTTCCTCCAGCTCATTTGAATATGTCTCACAAACTACATGCTCAGCTAAGGAGAGGATGTGGTGGCCATGGAAATGCCAACGATTGTGCTAGAAGTATTACACCTCAGGATAATACCAAAGGCTACTATGTAGAAATCCATGATTATCTCCAACAACTTATGGATGACTTGGAGGATGAGCTAATGGGCTCACACTTTGTGGCTCTTTGGGTTTATTTATATAGTAACTAATTTATGTTTTTCCTTTGAGCTAGGTTTCCAATAGGGGAAAATGGTTGAAGAAAATCTACATTAGAAACAAGGCGTCATGTTAGGGTCCAATAAGATCGAAAGATACGGTTGAAGCAACTACATATTAAAAGCACAATGTAATTTAAGGTAAGGTGGTAAACTAAATTCTAAAGTGTTCTTTCCCATTACATATTGTCGTTATCTAATAGTATGTAGTGTATTATCAAGAATCATACCTTCCCTATATTGAGAACTATGATATGTTCTCCATGGCCATATTCGAGGTGACTAAATTAGGTGAAAATAGAACAATACAACTAGATTCTTAATTACCTTAGGTATGAAAATGTCGTGAGCATTAATATTATCAATTAGGATTAATTGGAGCTCAATGATGGTGTTGACATGCTCTATTTGTTTTAAAAGATAGATAATTGGTTAGGAAAGGAATTACAAGAGAGAGAGGTATAAGGGTTATGCAGTGTATATGGGTTGCAAGTGCTTGATGTGAGTGCAAGACCCATTTAAAACAACTAGTGAATGTCTCAAATTTGTCCCCATGAAGTATGAGGAAACCTTTATATATTTTAATTGTGGTCACAATGATATCTATAATGTCAGATTAAATAGTTATGGTAGCATGGAACAAGATTTTGATCCCACGAGATAATTTGGGAGCATTCAAAGTGAAAAATAAGGATTTTTTTAGGCTCGATATTAAACTTAATTATGGTTGGATGTATCCATTAAAAAATATATCCCTTAAACCCATTGCAAACATTGAACACTTCAATGTTGATATGTAATACTTACTCGATTGGATGATGAAAAGTCTTAACACTAGATACCCAACACCATACTTAAATCATTGATATTCACATAATAGCATTTGTTTCCTAATCCCTTGGTAGAACTCTTCACACCAATCAACGTGGAACTTGACTTTCCAAAGCATCCTACCTAAGGTTTAGGGTCATAATTACGAAGACATGGTAATATCCAGGGAGGGGAAGGGAAAGAGGGAGGTGGTTATAAATATATCTATATATATATATCATTGGGTGAGAACTTATAGCTTTATGGAGATAAACAAAATAAATCTAATGGACTCTGGAGATGGGAATGATGTCATCATGTAGTCTATATTTAGGTCACATGAGGAGCTTGTTGAGAAATGGGAGTGTTTCAAGGTGATATCTATCATACATGATTTTGAGGTTGTATCTATCATATATGAAATTAAAGTAGTTTCTAAATAATTTTGTATATAGTTCCTATGAATAACAGCTTAGTAGGTGACTTCACAATGGGTGGATTTTTAATAATACAATTTTGTTGGCACACTTTTCTATCTTTCATGTGATTAGTCCAAATGTTTGCAATCTTATGACGTTAGTCCAAATATTTGTATCCTTTTGTCCTTTTAACATGTGATACCTTGTGGATTTGTTGTCTTCACCCCATTGGTATCTTTGGACTCCACATTAACATTATTCTTGGTATTTAACTTACTATGGCTATGCTTGAACGGTCATGTGAGGATGCAATATTTGAACCTAACTTAGGAGGAAGGGTATAACAAATATTGAAATGGACACCATAACCTTGTTGTAGGCCAATAATTCCATATGAAAAGGATCATTTGGTGGCATAGGGCCCACACATAGTCCATTTGTAAGAAATATAAATGTTATAAATATTAACATTTAATACTAAATAGGTTAATTAGGGTAATTAATTAATTACTCAAGAGGTGACTTGAAAAGTCACCCCCTTTGCCACTTAGGGTATAAAAAAACCGACAGTAATTCTTGTAAGACATATTTTTATCTATCCAAATTATCAATATATATTTGTCCTATTTATGTCTTATCAAATATTACAAGTGTTCTAGTAATATTGATTGTGTGAAGTGAATAAATATTCACTTCATTTGGTATTAGAGGTGGTTTTGATCCAGGCCTTTGGCCATATCATGATTTTTAATCATAATCCTAGGGAGTTCCTAAATTTATGGTCTTTGACCAAGTAAAAAAGAAAAGAAAGTCAAAAGAAAAAATAAAAAATGAAGAAGTAAAAAAGAAGAGAGAAGAAGCAAGAAAATCAGCATAAAAAAAAGTAAAAATAAAAGACTAAAGCCACAAGTGGTTTCTCCACCCATGGTTTTGTTTTAATGTGGTTTTTTAATTCTTTGGCTTAAACCCTAATACCCACCCCATTCATAAAAATATATATCAATAATACTATTATTAATAATAAAATTTATTATTGTTATATATTTTTTCAAAAAACCTTTGACCCAATTCACAAAAAATATATATACTAAATTATTGTTTCTAAATAATAATTTGTAATATATTATATTTGTTATTATTAATAAATTCTTAATAATAATAGTAATTGATAATAATAATAATAATAATTATTATTATTATTATTATTATTATTATTTAATAATTGTGTTATTTACAATTATTACTTTATACAAAAAGGAAAAAGGGTTATTTGACCTAACAAGAAATAGTCCAAGAATGTTTTTTTCCAAAAGAGAGATATTGATCATTATTACAGATTTTGTATCTACCCTTTGAGAAGAAAAGAAGACAAAAGTGAAGTAAGAACATAGTCGCAAACAATGGCACCTACATATTCAGAAATGAAGTCACAACTACAAACAACAGTGGACGAGTTAGAGCATTTTAATGCGATCAATAAAATTCTACAAGCTAAGGTTGAGACTCAGAAGCGGTTAAAAGAATGGAGAGACAATGAGAATCGTTGCTTATGGAATCAAAATCGACAGCTAGAACAGACCATAAGAGATAACAAGAAAATGTTATCTGATTAGGATAAAGAAATATTATGTTTAAAAATTCATAATTAAAATCTAGAAGACTAGCTCAGAAAGTCAAAAAATGACAACAAATCACCATTTGGAAGCGATAATGAATTAGAATAAGAAAAAAAGTGTCTAAACAATATCATCATGGAAAAGGATCCTGAATAAGCGCAAGTCTGGAGGAAGTTAGAAAATCAAGAAACAAAGTTACGTCATCATCAATAGCAAAAACAAAAACTGCAGCAACAGTATGATGACACTAAGAAGACACATAAGCTAGAACCGAAAAAATTCAACAAGGTTTTATCAAGAAATACCGAAGAGATTTCTCGACTACGGAATCATAACAAAACACTGAGTACAAAGACAAAAAAATTGAAAAACAGTAGCAAGAAGGAACACTCCAGTGAAGACATCGAAGGAAGAATACTGGAAAAGCAAGAAGAAAACCAATGTCTAAATAATCATAATCATGAACTAGAGAATCAACTAAAGAAATTAGAAATTGAAAAAAAGTCGCAAGATGAAAGAATCAAAAAGGTTCAAAATCATAACAATCTACTGGAGAACCAAGAAGCAAAAATATAGGAAAATGCATCAAAAAATCAAATCGAGGAAGTAAAAATAGTCCTCGCCGCAACCCAAAAGAAATAAAAACAAACAACACATACAACTTACACACATCCTAATTATAATCGTCATTTTGGGCAATGACAAGGTCAAAACGAATATTCACAGAAGACTTATGTGGACATACGAAAATATACACATACTAAGCAATAATTGAGATGAATCTTCCCACAAAATGATCTCAGAGCTTCGATAAAAATAGATCTGGGATGGACCACAGTAGATAAGATGCGACAATTCTCCTTGGGAAATATGTAATTCATATCTGCTCATTTCCTCAATTGTCACAAATACAAGAAAGGAAAGGATCCTGAGATGACAGTTTCAAAGGGAATTCAGACATTATTGTCAATACAAGCTTTGAGGACAAAGCTTACCTCAAGGGGAAGGCAATGTAACAAATATAAATGTTATAAATATTAATGTTTAATACTAAGTAGGTTAATTAGGGTAATTAATTAATTTCTCAAGAGGTGACTTGAAAAGTCACCCCCCTTCCCACTTAGGGTATAAAGTACCCGACACTAACTCTTGTAAAACATCTTTTTATCTATCCAAATTATCAATATATATTTTTCCTATTAATGGCTTATCAAATATTCTAGGTGTTTTGGTAATATTGATTGTGTGAGGTGAATAAATATTTTCTTCACCATGAGTCCTAAAGGAAAAACACCATGGCTTCAAACTATCTATTGTGATCTTGGACCGTGTATAAACTTATTATAACCATCCTTAATGTACTAAACTCAAAATGGTCGTCATATCTTGACCATGTGACAATGATTCACTTTATAGGACCTTTTGTGTTGTCTAAGGGATACAATGATGTCTCATGAGCTCCATAGACAAACATTATGGTATAATACCCTACATTTTTGCATTGAAACACATCACAAGCACCAAGAACCATGTCTAGTATTGTAATTAACTTAAAAAATAGCACCATATCCAACTTCCAAGCCAAAGATTACTTATGGAGGGCCAATATAGTGGTTTGGTACCACACACATGCAACATATCTTCATAGTAAAATGTTACAGTGTACAATCCTATATTTTTCATTATACCATGCAATGGTCCTAAAGTTCCATCTGCAATGTACACCTCCTCAAATTGTTGGCCATATCTCATATGTAGTAAAATGATTCCCTACACTAGCCCTATGCAATGATGTGGGTTACTATGCAAAGAACATGAGCACCATAGGAACATGTTCTATCCCAACAACATGGGTTTTGTTATCAAATGAAGGATTAGTGAATAAGAAGAATCCATAATGTGATGAATCTCAAAATAGCCACCATATCCCTATGAGAGGGAAAAGGTAGACTAGGACCTCATGGATGGCCTATGTTGAACCCAAAAGTCGCATGTTATAGACTAAAACTCTTGATCTTCACCCTGTAACATGATTGGGTCATGAGAACCATCCTTGGTGTACCAAACCTTCAAATGTGATACCACATCTCAAACACATGCCAAATATTTCCTATGCATGGGATATGTTGTGGGATTTTCAAATTTGATATAACCACCACCCCCAAAAGTCCAAATTCTCATTACTTTTAAGGGATGTTTTTTAAAAATCAACTTAAAAAGGACCTTTAGAGGGGGAGGGAGGGTTCAAGCCACTCCCCCAAGAAAAATTTCATGACAATTAGACTTTTGAGGGAGAATTTATCACAACCTCCCTGACCACAAGTCCAAATTCCCATAACTGTTGGGGGCTGCTTTAAAACAACCGCCCCCAAAATCCCAATTATCATGCCATTTGGGGGAGACATCTTTCAAACAACCACCCCAACAGTCAAATTATTGTGACTTTTGGGGGTATCTTTAAACGAACCACCACCAATATTTCAGTTATCATTACATTTAGGGGGGGGGGGGGGTTAAAAAACTGCCTAAAAAATAACCTTTAGCGGGGTGTTTCCAGAATCACCCCCAAAAGTCTAATTCTCATGAATTTATTTTTTATTTTTTATTTTTGGGTGGGGGGGTTCTATAAACTGCTTTCAAAAACATCTTTAACCCCCCCTCCCACAAATTTTTTTTCTTCTAAGAATTGGACTTTTGGAGGTGGTTTTTTTAAAACCACCTCAAAAAGTCCAATTCTCAAGAATTTGGGGGGGGGGAGGTTAAGATCCGCCCCCAAATATCAAACATTGGGTTGAGTCCTTGAACAGTGAGCATGACACAGAGATGACCCAAGGCAGATTTTAACTCATATATAGAACAACTAGACTTATCTGTTATGTAGGAGACATGATCAGATTCCCCAGGTATAACGGACAAGAGGCGAAGTAGTAAACTCAAAGTAATAGCTGAACTGAAAGTGAACACTAAGACATGGTTTTCGAAAAAAACAGAGAGTGCTATGTTCAAGGAGGACATGCTTCCACTACTGAAAACAAGAGAAAACTTCTTCCTTACCTTCCCTGTTAAATTTTAACGAGTCCAAGAAAGTCAACTCAGATCCCTCTTCATTTTTTAACAAGCTTGAAGAGAAGGGAAAATAATGCTTGATAGTGTCACTGATTCATGGATTTAATGATCCCGAACTAGTATATGCTCAGTTGGTGTTTTCACATTTAGAGAGTCTGAAAACTCCAAAGAAGACTCCAGGAGGGTCCTTTTTTGTCCAATTTAGTCTCCTGAGGCCGAAAAAGGATAAAACATGCCACAGAAGAACTCTCTTAACTTCCATAGAAGAAAAGGTGAACCTTTTTTGTACTTAGTCAGGGAGGTCTGAAAAAGGTTAAATTACCACCTACCCAACGCTCCTTCCAGAACAGCATGAATAGCTTGAGTTTTACGAGTGTGAAGGAAAGCAAGATCACTTGGAAAGATCCATTTGATTACGAGAAATGGGGATTATACAATAAACTCGTTGTTTTTTTCTTAAGTGTTTAATGAGCATGACAAAGACACAAAGTACACTCAGAATCTTTTTCATGTTTAGGTACAGAGCACGAAAAAGAGAAAACTAAGCTCATACCGGGCATTCCTTTTCCATAAATTTAGTCCCTCAGGTCTAGAAAAGTGATAAACCTATGCCTGAGAATACTCTTCTCAATTCAAATAGAAAAGAGAGGGATCCTTTCTCATATTATTCTGCATGGTCCGAGAAAGAGATAACCTACCACCGATGCAGATGCCCATTCACATATTCTTAACAAGCTTGAATGGACAAGTTAACTTTGTAGTCAAGTCTGTTTTAAAGGAGTCAGACCTAGGCCTAAAGAAACTCCATAAGGGCGGGGAGTCCTATAAAGGGATAGATTGTAAAAAGAGGTTCAAAAAGAAGCTCTATTTGGCGTGAAAAATAGCTTAAAGGATATCACTGTACCTAAAACAGCTGCGGCATGAGTATCAAAAGACAACATAGGTTTTAAAGGAGGATATTCATGAAAAAAAAGATCCCATCCATGGAAGAACAATGGTAAAAACAAGGAACTAATGGTTTATAATACCATAGTCCGTGGAAAAATGTTGATTGCTAAGGTTAATGTGGATTGAGTATAGATGCAAAAAATATATTTGGAAATGTCAAAACCACCCTATGATAGCAAAAAAACACTTTATAATGATGAAAACCTATTTCAAGGCAAAAAGAGATATGGTATTAGTTGAATAGATTTCAAACTATAGGAAAAAACCCACTTTGAGAAATAAAATTTCTATAAATAGTTCAAAATCAAAACAAAACTCACCATTTTGAATTTTAGCCATAAGAAGCAAGTTTTTACCTCTACCTTCATTCGATCGTTGTGGATAATCTAGTGGACGAAATCAAATTCCGCAAGTTGCAGGTAAGCCTAAAACCCGAGATCTTCAATTTGATCCTAGCAATTATTAATTTTGAGTCCCAATTTCATTGTTAAAAGCATCCTAAAGCATGTCATGGTGCGTACGCGGATTCATAGTGTAAACACTCACGTACACGCATTCTGTACGTGGGTTTCCTTTAGAGACAGTCGCGTACAGTATGCGACATGTCTAACTAGACAGTCACATGTACTGCGTGAAGGATAAAAAGCTAATTATAGGCACAAAATTTTGAAATTTTATATAAAATTGATGAATCATATTAATTCTTTTGCTAGGTGTGAAGATGGTGTTGGAATGGAGGGAACAAGAACATGAAACTATGGACCAAGAAGTGCTCCAAAGTGCACCCATCGTACATGCTTTGCGAACGAGTGGGTTATTAAAGTTCTTTTGCACATCACCCATGCGAGCCAATGCCTGTCTATTGGAGTTCATGATAAACTATTGGGATCATGATTTGGGGATGTTTGACCTACAGGGTGAGACTTTGGAAATTACTTCCGAAGACATATATTTCATTACCAGTCTGTCACGACGAGGAGCACCGATGAACTTAGAGGGCACCAGCAGGGGCAGTGATCCTTTAAGTGTCCAGAACTACATTGATGTGTTTGCACACTAGGTACCCAGAAGAGAGGGAGTTGTGTCCCTATTGCACATATCCGTGATTTCACACTACAGGTACTGATGAGCACCATCGTGAGGATTGCAGGATCCTCTTCAATACATTTAGCTACATGGAACCAAATGAGGTTGGCGGTGGATTGTATGGATGGTGCCCTCTTTGATTGGTGTTCAGGAGTTGTCCCCATTATGAAAAGACAACTCTCTGATTGCAAGAGAGGAAGGTGAAAGAACTTTGGGTATTCTAGCATATTAGTTTCCTTCTTCTTTGAGAGAGTACCAGGGTTGAGCCCCACCATACCTCTACCAGTTCGATCTCCATGTCAGCCAAGGCTGAGCAGATGGGGAGACATCTTCCTTCGTCAAGGAGGATGAGACACTGTGTAGAGTGTATATGATGATGACTTCTATATCTGGTGGGAGCGATAGCTATCGACACTAGATCAATTTCCGTATGCCGGCATGGATTTTCGAGGTGATCTAGACCTTTTCCTCCCTCCAGGAGGAGCATGGGGAGAGCTAGGTAATTTTTTTTTTAATTTTTAACATTTTTAAAATTTTTATGAATTTTAAAATGATAGATATATACATATGTATACAAGTATTAATCCTATAAATATGTCAAAATGAATATATTGGACTAGTCTGCCCTGAGGGGCATCCATGCGTGTTTGTTCGTCGTATCGTAGGCGAAGACCCAGGGCTTATTAGGGTTCTAGAGGGGAAGCTGGCTAGGCTTACCCAAAGAGTTCCCACTTTACAGATAGAGCATATCCCGGCCATCATGCAGGAGTTTGTGGTTGTAGTTGGCACCTGTCTGGTTACACCTTTTGAGGCGAGTGGCCAGAGAAGTTCTTGTATACATAGATGTTGTGGAGAATG
>LPNX010685736.1:116331-146282 GCA_001517045.1 Pseudotsuga menziesii | reverse complement strand
GTATTGTTTCCAAACTGCACTCCTACATAAGAAGGTGATGGGCCTACGTACGGAGTGGATGGGGGAATGTGCCCCCCATTCCAAGGAAATCCTTGGATGAAAGATGAGGATCCTACTGGACCACTCTAAGTAGTGTATGGAAAGGAAGAAGGAATAGTAGGTATACTAGGAATCCCAGTAACCATATCACTAGAAGTACCTGCTAAGTTTGAGTGAACCGATGGTTGGACCACCCAGCTCGCTAGAGTCAAAGGCATAGAAGGTATACTAGATCTAGGGGCACTTACTAGGGGAGGTAGCACCCCTTCAGGAGGAAGGGCTGAGGTGGACAAAAAAGAACTTTCTCCCATAGAAGGCATAATCCTACCCACAGGGACACCTAAAACAGGTGAATCAAAAGGTCTAACCTGAATGATCATAGGATCATTTAAATCAGTCAAGGGTGTGTTAAAATTCCTTGAAAACTCATCAGTCTGCAAGTCTTCTATCTCAACTGTATCAAGATTAAGATTGTTAGCTACAAGTACTGGTTCATCTAGAACTTCAATTACTCCTACCGGTTCAAATGAATCGTTTGGGGTGGAGATGGATGTTCCAATGTGACGAGAGGAGGAAGGTTTTGCAACCTTCTTGAACTTCTTATAGGTTGGTCCTCCACGATTGAAAATTTAACAAATCAAAACCTAAGGCAAAATAAACATAGGAAAATCTATAGAGCACACACTATAAAAATTCCTAAATGCTCAAACAGTCAATCAAGGTTGAAAGATATGCTTTCCCGAAGAAAGTTGAAGAACGATTACTTGGCGTCCTTGAAGTGGTTCTTAGGCACAAGTGAAGGAATCACCCACGACCCTCCCACACTTACAACAAGGGTTACCTTCCAAGCCCGTCCAAGGTGAACCAAAAATAACCTTCCAGTTTACCTAGGTATGAACCCTAAATGTCAAGAGACTAAAGGATACCTTAGCTATACCAATAGTCTAGGAGGATAGTCACAAGCTTGACATGTACGCATGGGCAGGGTAGCTAAGCCCAAAACTCTGTTTAGGACAGAATCCCTAGATGCATAAAAGTCATGATTTACATTTTGACAAGGAATTAGAGGGTTATCTCCTCAGTCCAATGCCTCCACGCGGCCTCGTGCTTAACTTCCTTTTGAGAGGAGCTTCCCAGATGTAATTGATAAAGACAAGGATTTACCTAAAGAATGGTCCACTACGTCTGAATTTTAAAACTTATGGGAAGTTTACACTTCCTATCCCACAAGTCTAGCCTAAGCTAATAGGTGAAATACCCCCAAAAATAAAAATTACTAGTAAATTTTAATTATTGCATTCATTTTAAAGGGCTATTTCTTACTTAGAAGGAAATGGAGTGATGAACTATGGTGTTTTTGACTTGATAAGAAATAAAAAAGTAAAGGTGTATTTTTTTTCAAAGCAAATTGCCACTATTAAAGCAAACTTCTTTTTCTTTTTGTAAATATAGGTTGATGAAAAAATGCAAATGATAAAGAGAAACTAAGACTATGTTTTTGTAGTTTTTGAGATTATATTTTAAAACTGAAATGAAAACTACTTATGCAAAAGCAAATGCAAAAGCTTGAAAATGTTTTTCTTTTCACTTTTTAAAATGCTCAACTACTTCTATGCACCTAAAATGCACTACAACTTGAGTATACTTGGATCAAATCAACTGTATAAAATAAGCAAACTGAAGTAAACAGGTCAATAAAACCAAGAATCAACCAACAAGGGAAGACCAGGAACCCTAGCTTGGGTGTGTACAATGACAAGAAAGCACTGCAAACTCATGAAGGTAAGTGACAAACCAACCACTATCAAAATATAGAATGGAAAAACATTTCCCAAAACCCTGATCACTGATTCGGACAAAAGCACTTCAACCTATAACCCAAACAGGCCAACATACTTCAAAATGCAAATAGAAGACAATCCAAACAAAAGAAACCCAAGGGCTTTACGAGAAAGCACAAAGTGTGGTCACCAAGGTCTTCAGACTAACTGCACAGTATTTATAAAGAAAGCCAACTAACAAACAGGAATCACAAAAGGACAGGGACAAGCAAACCCTAGCCTAGAAATCCCTATTTCTAGGCTTGTATGCAACTGTGTATAAGGGAAACTCACGTACTGTATGCGGCTGTCCAAGAGAGAAACCTGCATATGCAATCCTCTGTACGCAACTTTGTACGAGAGAAACCCGCGTACAGGTACAAAATTTTTCTCAAAAAAAAGGAAAATCCACAAGGCTTTCAAACACTATGGTAAGCATGAACCAGGATAAAATACCACACACAAACTTGAAGGCAAAGACTGGTCAAGGGTGACATAAATAACCTACAATAGTATGGGCTCCCCAGTGGAGTCGCTAGTTCTGTTGTACAGGAACAAACACCTTATAACCGAAGGTATGAGGTTATCAACATACTCATAAAACTTGCAGGCAATCAACTTTAGAGTACAGAAAGGAAACAAGAGGATAGTTTAGACTCACCCAATTCACGACAGTTGATCCTAGCTTTGTCCTCTTCCACTCTCCTTCTCCTCCAAATCCTTCAGTGATGTTTCTCCTTCACCTGTAAAGAGCAAATCCTCCAAGTGCAAGCACAGGTTAGGTAAATCATATATAGAGTGGTTGATCATAAATATTCATCAAACCATGATACATGAAAGGAATTCAAAACGCATTTGGAAGAAGGATTCTCTTTATTAACAATAGTGAATGAGTTAAGATTACAACCCAACGCCTAAGACAAGGACTCCTCTGCAACCAAAGGATTCTGAGTTCCACTGCTCCAAATACTTTTGAATAGACACCACCAGCAAACTTTGCTCTCCAAGTATGATTCCTAAATACCCTCCCTAAGGCCTTTATTTATACTTAGTGAAATAAGGTAGTTTCGAGGGTTGAGGAGGTTGAGACAGTTAAGATGGTTATAGTTAAGGGCTCAAAAAATCTCAAATAATTGTGATTTATTATTTTTAATGTCAAAGGAAAGTGTACGCAGGTATTGATACTGGCAACCTGCATATGACACGCGAGTTACTCTAAGGGAATCCCACGTACAGATCTGTACGTGGGTTTCAATTACAAAGACTCGCGTACAGTACACGACATGCTGTACAAAAAGTCGCATATGTACACGGGTTGCATATAGGCAAAGGCGCGTACATCAATTGACATATTCAAAGGTAAAAATGGAAAGCTGGATGGATCATCAATGTAGTTCATAACATGCCCATCTATAGTGTTTTAGGAAACCTTCAATCCATAAGTGTCCTTTTGTGTGCCAACATAGTGAATGTCGACACTTTGATGGAGAAGTGCCATTTGGGCAGATAACACCACCCCCAAAACTATCGTTGGTTGGGGGGGTGGGGGGTTAGAAAAACTATCGCAATCAAAAACCACCCCCAAAAGAGTATTTTGTTGTAGTGCTAACCAGTCTACGAACCTTATTGAAATATTTACCACCGGCTGAAAATATGAGTAAGGTCGCTGAGCTTAAATAATTACAGTAGAAGGTAGCGAAACTCTAGATACAACAATAAACATATTGTGTCTCATAGCTTTAAGCAGAAGCAGAGTAGGTGACTGTAACCATTCATCTAATCCATGTCACGCTCAAGCATGTTTTAGATGTGACTATAGTGGTTGTTTCAGAACATCTAGTTTTTGAAGTTGTTGAAGATGTTTCCATGGTTAAAGAGGATGTTCAACAACAAGCTAAGGATGTGACAAAGATCTTTTAGGATTTTTGAGCTAAGTTGAACACGCTACTGCTTTCCATTTCAAGTGGCTCGGGATGATCCACAATGCACATGTGAGTCTTGGGGGTTTGTCGTCCTTAGGAAGTTTTTGTTAATTTTTCTTATTTAATTTTTGGATCCTGATCGAGGTGTGAATGAGGCTATCACAGAGCAGGTGTTGAATTGGTCACCTTTGAAATTTTGGGAAGAATTTTGGTGAAAAGTAATTTTATTGACAGAGTTTGATGGAAAATTCAGTGGGTTAGTTAGAAGGTTTGTCCACTTTTTGGTAGTGGGAGAGGGATGTAAATTCAATGAGTAGAGCTTATAAAAATGTATTGGATTCGGATTTTGGGTTTTGGTTGAAGTCAAGTTCTGAAAAGACAATTTTTGTAATGTTGATAAGACAATTTTGTATTGTTATGTTGAAGATGAAGAGTCATGAGTATACTTTCGATTTGCAAGTGTTGTGCATAGACTCAATGTGATGGGAATTATGGAGGAATGTTTGCAGGCTATATGCGTAGACTAAAGTATTCAAACTATTACTCTTGTTAATTAGCGAGCGCTTTTGTGGTTTTTCTCATCTTGTATTTCCACGTTAAATTTCATGTGTTGAATGGTGTATGATGAATGTCTGTGTTGTTTTGTGTATTGTTGCAATCTATGATAATGTGTTAATTTATGAATAATTAATTGAATCGACAATGATTTAACTAGTTTTCTGGATATGTTAAGGTTGTGAATGAAATATAATATACTATCACGATAGTTATTATGTAGATGTATGGTAAAATTATACCCCCATCTTTATTGCAGAAACCTGGTTCCTACAGCTGCTATAGGTATCTCAAGTGAGACCTCACTTGTGTCGCAGGTGTTGCCAACGGGGTTAAATATTTTCGGGTTGGTATCTTGGGTCGTTGTTGTTCTAGTTGAAGTTGAACCTGGGTTATTCGAGAGTTGAGCCAACAACCATTCACTGATGGTAATTAATAGTACACATGAGATCCCATTAAAATCAATGACGATAATTAAAAATTAAATAGGAGTAATATAGAAAGAAGCTAATAGACACAATATTTTACCTTGGAAACTCAAATGGGAAAACCAACATTCAATTATTGCTCATTATTTCATTTTAATAATCTCCAACTTACATTGTAGCTTTGTGGTACTTTTGCACTCTACTCTTTGGGCTAGAAATAGAAAAAAAACTATGACAGTCTAAGTGAAATAAGATAAAGGATATATGGGGGTAATGGGAACTCCAACAACAATGGATTTTCATTTCCCATTCCCTTGTCCTATTTTTATTTTCTAATTCAATTAAATATTGTTTTCTTTTCTTTTCCACTTGTTTTCTTATTCGCATTTACATTTGCATTATCTTTAATGTGTTGTCTACTCTTTATTCATTTCCAAAATGCATTACATGTACTAAGTATTATAACTATTATTTTCTCAAATCCATTTTGAATCATATTATCCTATGAAAATCTAAAACCAAAACCCCCCACTTCACTTCTCTATCCTGATATTAAATTTATTTTCCTTACATTCAAGGTACTGACCATATGTCCAAGATTTTATCTAGAAAGAATATAAAAAACTTATGTAATCTTTAGAATATTCTCAAACAATTATTCAAAGGTATCAAATATAATTGAAACCATATTCATTATCAAAGTGTTTACCAAACTCCTTGTTCATATGAAAACTCTTACAATAACCAAATCAACTTATCTATCCAATCACACCTTAACGAACACATAGTTGATACCCTTCTCAATTTCTTAAATAAATAAGCAATTGTAAAGCACTAGATAATATCCCTAAGCATATCATTTGTTTTAATTGCATGAAATTCCTAGCATCCATTCCTCATTATTGAAATTGCATCACCATAGATTCTCTAGAAATTGAAAAACATCATAATAATTTTAATACCGAAAATGGGTAAAACTTAGCCACTCCTACAAGGTCATTATTCAGTTTGCATACTTAATATAATTTATTAGATTCTTCTTCTCTATGCTTGTATTTTATTTATGTCCTACTATCCTAACTCCCTTTTCAACTCCCTTATTTTCTAAATTGTGCCAAGAAGGAACACTTCTATAGCCCTAGTTGGGGAAAAGTGTCCTATCCCATAAAAAAAAAAAAAAACATAAAAAAAAGAATTAAAAAAAAAAAGAATGCATGCATCAATGTGTTATAGCATATGTAGCATAATGCAGCATGGGTGGGGCAAAGTGTCTTATCCCTCTAGGTTCTAAGAACTCGAGTTAGATGGGTCTATACTTGTTTATATTTTTATTTCATTTTAATAATTTCTAATTTTTATTTTTATTTTTAACCTATTTATATATTTTTAACTAATATTAATGAAACCCCTTTATTTTCCTTAAATTTAAATGCTTATAAATTCCCCTTAGAGGTGAGTTAGTTAGAAGGAGACTCCCAAAATCCAATCAGTTGAGGGTTGGTGTGGCCCTCGATGAGTGCGATACAAAGTGATTTTGATGGTTTATGTTCCCTTGGGTCATAGTTTCTTATACCAAAGTGTGGAAATTGAACCCAAGTGATAGAACAATTACACTCGCAAAATTGCTAATCAAACATGCAAAATTTACACAAAAGGAGACTGAAATTGGAGCATAACTTAATCCTGTATTGAATAAGTGTACATCAGTGAACCATATGAATTAATAGTCTGCTCAAATATATAATTACATGAGAGATGCGAAATGACTAGGTTTCTATTCGAATTGGTCGAAATTAGGCTTACTAAAGCTAGTCAAATCCCCCATAGGTCCAAGAAAGACTTTCCAAATCTATGAAGATGCTCACGAATTGGATAAAGAAAGTGGGAAAAATAACAAGTGATGGAAAGACAACTCATTCATACTTTCTTTTGGAAAAAAGGAAGGAGGATGATGTGGGAAAAACACAAGGAAAGTTATCCTAGACTAGCTTTTCCTTTATGCCTTAAAACTGCTGTAAAGCAAGGTAGCTTTCACAAAAAGTAGAACTATGGTTTTAGGAACCAAGAACAAAAGCATAATTGCTAAAATAGTTTCCAGGATGTTTCCAAAGTGCTCCATGACCCATTTTAGCAAGTATTGACTTCTAGGTGCATGTGGAAGCCAACTAACATAGAGAGGAATCTAGGAATCTAGGAATAAGACAAAAATGATTAATTAATGTCAAATATGGGTAACTATGGGTATATTATTCTAACACAAAGGCCCCTCTCACAAGTCAAATAGATTCTAGGAAAAATAAAAATAAAAAATTAAATGCTTATAAATCTCATTCCAAATTATTTCTAAAGTATTTCTAAAAAATATATATAAAAGAGCCTCATAACTATTTTGAACCAAATTTAAGTTTCTTTACATCACATTAAGTTAAAATTTGCATTGAGATAGGTACATACCACATAGTTGAATTATTTATCGTTTGACTTCTATTAAAAGTAATAAAAAATTAGAGAATACAAAATTTATACATATTTGGTGACTCAAAATCTTGATAGTAAATTGCGTTATTGTGAAATGTAAAATCAATAATTAACGATTTTCAAGTCTTTTATGGTGCATTTTATAAATTCAAATATAGTTATGAAATTCTAGAGGTGGATATTATAGCTCATCAACTTTCAAAGAATTTTTTTGTTTTAGGAAAAACCTAGTGAAATTTATTAATTTGCAATTGAGAAATTGAAATTGAAATGTGATAGAAAGAAGTTGTCCAAAGACTCTACGTTTTTTATCGGATGACAAGTTTTTTTCCTTGAAACTAGAAAAATTGTGTTTTTAAAATCTTTACCAAGTAGTGTTTTAATCAGTTTTTCGAAGGAAGAAATAGTTTGGTCACTCTAAAAAACCCATGGATGGCTAAAATATGTAATTTTGACAGTTGTAACGTTGATTTTCCAAAATTTCTTCTTTATGATAGTAAGTTATTAAAGAATCCTAATAAGTTTTGAATAGATTGGTTGGGGCCATACATTGTCAATTGCATTACAGATGGGGCTGCAGTTCTATTGAAAAAGTTAGATGCTACACTCCTAGAGGGTTTAGTAAATGGTAGTTGGCTAAAACCTTATAGGGATAGCCGTACTTCTCTTGACTGAGTTTGAAGCTAAAGTTCAAAAAAAATTCTATCAAAGTCTTGTATATAAGTCGTGACTTGTCTGTGAAAGTCTTATATATTTGTTGTAGTCTTGTATATGTGTCGCAAACAAAGTTATCTATCTTTCGAATTTAGATTTGTGACACATCCGGATTTGGTGGTTTTCTTTACTCTCAAGTCCACAATTAATGTGTGGTAGGTATATTATTTTATGGAAAGTATAGTGGTGACATTAATGGATCTTTATCATAAATGATTGAAAAGATTTCAGCATGTGAATGGATTGGCCACCACCTTTTCTAATTATTTCTAACAATCAAGTTAGAATAACTACCCACATGATCGAACCGATTTTTCACATGTGTATATCTATTTCAAAATCAAAAGGGTTTTAGTTGTCTTATTGTGTCGAATGTGAAGTGTATTGAGTAAGATAGTTGTCTACAGTTTCTTAAGCTAACTACTATGTGTTGCAAGATTTCTCTATGGAGATCCCTGTGTCAAGATATAGAACTGTTCTGAGTCATTATGTGGAGATCCATCTTGTTATGACTATTGTCGAAGAGGTATTAGAGGATTCGCTGTAGTTTCTCCTTATAAATCCACCCAGGAATACATGAACAACTGTCCGGGTAGTGTTTCTAGAGCAAAGATTTAAAGCTACTAGTGATGTTGAAAGTTTAGGGTTTGTCTTAGTGACCACACTACTAGGATATATTCCACTTCAGAAAGAATATTCTCTACCTATCATCATTACAAATAATTCCAAGTATCCACTGGTAAATCCAACCATTTCGAAAGGAGTATATGTGACGGCAGACATGATGGCTAATTTGAACAAATTGACGTTCTCTAACGATGACTTGAGGAAGTTCCTTGAACTTCACTTGTCAAAGTATATGATGTTGGTGCAACTAATGGAATTTGGGCCTCTTTGGTTGCTACCAATGGATTGGGATCATGGATTAGAGAAGTATGGAATTCTATCTATTTTGTATATGCCTCATTTTTTCCTTACTAGCAAAGTTAATACATGCATAAATTAGTTGTTGGTTTGTTACCATGGATATTTTTTTATGGTTGGATACTTGGATCCTTTTTTATGTCAACCTAATATATTCTATTACAGGTTTATCCAAGGTAGGAGTTGATATGGAACCATTCTTTGCTAGAGAGGAACAAGAAAAAATAATTGTTTCTTGGATTAAGAAGAAGTATAATGTTACACTGGATAAGAGGGGAATTAATATAGCCTCTATTAATGATTAGGGCATCATATTTGTAGCCAAAGTCTTGTCGAGGAAGTTACTACAGAATATCCAACTCAACTAGTGCACTGTTGGTAGCATCTCCTCAACAGAGCAATGTGGTGCGGGAGTTGAAATGAATTGGGTGAATTTCTGCTCAATGAGTTAATGGTTGACAATATCTATTCACAGAAGAAAGGTACACCTTTTTCTTATTCTTGGTTATTCATCGTAATTTTCTTTGTTGCATGGGAGGAACCACCTAACTACCAAGGGATGGAAGTGAATGTCCCGTGTCACAGGGCCCATTATCAAAATATGTGGTTTGATGATAATCATCACTGACAACAGGAGAATAACATTGAATTTTATATGTACGTTGATGCATTGAGGAATCATATTGGGAACCATTCGAGGGTTGATGTTTCCACCGTATAGGGGTATAGGAATATAATCAAGTTTACCACATGGGATTGCCACCTTTATCTTCATCCATGATGGGATCCCCAACATCAATGGTTAACTACTGCATTATAGTTATGAGAGAAATAAATTGATGCCATAGTTCAGGACTGGCCATAATATTTGAAGTAATATGTCGTAAAATATCAATTGTCTATTGAAATTGAGCCACGATGGGAGGGTACATCGGGGACCCAACCAAGGGGTCCACAAGAAGAAGATAACATGCATAACTCTCACCATGATGGTGATGAAGAGCCTAGCGATACCTCGACAGATCCATATTTGGGACTTAAGCGGAAAGCTAACAACGTGACGAAAATTGATGGAAAAAGTAAAAGGGAATCAAGGAATCCACATCTATTGGTATAACCGATGATGTATCTTGTTGGCAGATAAATGTTTGAGTTTGATGATGAAACAAGGTAGAATATTGACAACCATCATACTGAACTCTTTCAGGGAGTTATTGACATGCTTAAAACTCTTTGTAAAGTTGGGAAAGACGTAAGAGTCAAAGTTATTAAGAATAAGGCATAGGAGAAGAAAGCTAGCCCCTATGATGATCATTCAATTGAAGTCTAAAAATCATGACAACCTCATAAGGTTTAGCTGGTTCCCAAAGCGCTTGATTTAGGCACAACAAAGTTGAATACTACTATACATGATATTGCTTATGTTGGGTTATATATCATTTTTCTACCAATGTTCATACTACACAACATTCAACATGTAGGAGTTAAAGAAATCAAGGCATGGGAGCATGCATCATGGGATCAACTAAAGTAGCTGAAAAGAACTGTGTATTTATTGCAAATTTAGCTGGAAGATAAGGAAAAGCAAAAAAAAAGTGGCATCATGATAGGAAACGACTAGAGAAATATATTTCTCTTGACTCTCAGGAAGTTCCAGAGGTCGGGGTCACACCTAACATGATTGTTGAAGCTCATGTCTTCAAATTAGGGTATTTTTCTAGCAAATTCCACCAAAATATTATTAACTTAAAAGCTCATCTTCTCCCCAATACACCTCCTAAATTACTTGAAGAGTGATGGAAGAAGGTTGAAGAGGATATGAGACAAATTCAAGAGGCTAAGGCACCTTGTGCTAAGTCTTATGATCAAGTTTCCCCTGCATGGGAGGCCTTAATGGATGATGTGGATTTGCAAGATATAACAAAGAGACTTCATATGGTAGATACAAATATGGCTAGTCTGCGAACCTCATTGAAAGATTTACCACAAGTCGAAAATATGAGTAAGGCTGTTGATCTTAAATAATTCCAGTAGTAGGTAGCCAAGCTATAGATAGAACAACAAATAAGAATAGATTGTACTGTGAATATTCAAGCATAAGTAGAGCATAGGTAACTGGGGTCTCAAGGTTAAAGTAGATGTTCAATGACAAGCCAAGGAAGTGAAAAAGATATTTCAGGATTTTGAGCTAAGTTGAACACACCAACAGTTTCCATCTGAAGTCGATCAGGACAAGCCACATGTGAGTGTTGGGGGCCCATTGACCCTAGGAAATTTTAGTTAATTTCCGGTCTTTAATTTTTGGATCCTGTTCGATCTGTGAACAGGGATACAATAGAGAGAGTGTTGAATTGGTTAGCTCCAAAACTTTGGACATAAATTTGGGAAAAGTCGATGGGTTAGATAGAATGTTTGTCCACTTTTGGGTAGTGGGAAGATGACATAAATTTGGCAAGTAGAGCCTACAAAAATATATTGGATTGGTATTTTTGGGGTTGGTTGAAGTCAAGTTCTGAAAAGACAAGTTTTTAAATTTTGATAAGATGATTTTATGATTGTTATGTCAAAGATGAAGAGTTTGTGAGTATATTTTTGATCCGCAAGTTATGTGTGCAGACTCAATATAATGAGAATTATGGAGGAATGTTTGTGGAATGTGTGCGCATACCAAATTGTTTGAACTATGACTCTTGCTAATTAACAAGCTCTTTTGTGGTTTTTCTCGTCTTTGGTTTCAACATTAAATTTCCTTTATCAAATGGTGTATGATGAATGTGTGGTTTTTTTTGTGTATTGATACGATCTCTGATAATGTGTTAATTTTGTAAATAATATAAATGTTATAAATATTAACATTTAATACTAAGTAGGTTAATTATGGTAATTAATTAATTACTCAAGAGGTGACATGAAAATTCACCCCCCTTACTACTTAGGGTGTAAAATACCCGACACTAATTCTTGTAAAATATCTTACTTATCTACCATACATTATATTTTTACTTTCTACTTAGCCATTTATGGATTTTCTACATTACTTATTCTAGTTATTCGATTATTGAGGAACTTTGTTTCTTTCAGTGGTATCAAAGCTAGTTTTTGATCTAGGCCTTTGTCCATATCGTCATTTTTAATCATAATCCTTGGGAGCCCCTAAAATTATGGTCTTTGACCAAGTAAAAGAAGAAAATAAAGTCAAAAGAAAAAATAAAAAGGAAGAAGTAAAAAAAAGAGAGAGAAGAAGAAGGAAGACGATGCCATAAAAAAGGAAGGTCAAAACAAAAAAAGTAAAAATAAAAGAGTAAAACCATAATTGGTTTCTACACCCATGGTTTTGTTTTAATAAGTGTTTTTTTAATTATAGGGTTTAAACCCTAACTCCCACATCATTCATAAAAATATATATCAATAATACTATTAGTAATAATAAAATTTATTATTGTTATATATTTTTTCAAAAAAACCTTTCGACCCAATTCACAAAAATTATATATACCGTATTATTATTTCTAAATAATAATTGGTAATATATTATATTTGTTATTATTATTGATTTTTTAATAATAATAGTAATTATTATTATTATTAGTTACTTAATAATTATTATTTAATAATTGCATTATTTACAATTATTACTTTATGCAAAAAGTAAAAAGAATCAAAGAAGATATTAAAAGAGCAGAAATCAAGTCTTGGAAGATATTAAAAAAATATGGATTCCATATATAAATCCAAATTTCCTACCAAGTGTCCTTATTGCAAAATGGAATTCCAATATCCAACATCTTTTAAAAACTACAATCGCTCATGTCCGATATGTAGCAAATATTTTACTATGGAAGACGATCCAAGTTACTCACAGTTGCAATCACATTTAAGAATAGTTTTGGCCTAGATAAAAACATGTCAACTAGCTAATAGTGTTCTACAAATCCAGTTCGACAATCAGAAACAAAGTAATGATTTTCAAAAATAACCAATTACTACCTCAGAATTATGAATTCGATCTTTGGAAGATATTAGAGAAAAACTCACAACAAAATTATCAGATAAGGATGAGAAAATATCACATCTAGAATTTATCATTCAACAAATTGAATACCAAATAAAAAAACTAAACGAAGTCGAAGAATGTCCTTATGGAAACAGTATCGACTTAAAAGAGGAAAATAGTCGTCTAAGCAAAGTCTTCAAGGACAAGGAAGACGAATTGGCAAAACTAGATGAAAAGTTAGAAAATTAGGAAACTGAGTTATCTCATCGTCAACAGCAAAAATAAAAACTCCAGCAACAATATGATGACAGTAAGAAGACACATATGTTGGAACTAACAAAAGTCAACAATATTTTATCAAGCAATACCGAAGACATTTTTCGATTATGAAATCATAACAAAAAATTTATTACAAATATTGAAAAACCGAAACACAGCAGTAAGAGGGAACACTATGGTGAAGACCTTGAAGGAAGAACACTGGAAAAACTGGAAGAAAACCAGTGTCTAAATAATCGTAATCAGGAACTAGAGAATCAAATCAAGAAGTTAAAAATTGTCAAAAGGCCGCAAGATGAAAGATTCAGAAAGATACAAAATCATAATGATCTACAAGAGAACCAAGAAGTGCAAATCCGGGAAGATGCATCCAAAAATCAAATCAAGGAAGTGAAGGCAGTCCTCGACACAGTTCAAAAGAAAGAAAAACAAACAACACATACGCCTTACAGACATCCTAATTATAATCGTCGTTTTGACCAACGACAGGGTCAAAACAAGCACTCATAGAAGAATTATGTTGATAGGAAAAAAGATCAACATGTTAAGAAACAATGGAAACAACCTGTTCCAAAAAATGATCTCAAAGCTGCGATAAAATTAGATCTAGGATAGACAACAACAGATACGATGCGACAATTCTCCTTGGGAATCCATAACTCATATCCTCTCATTTCATCAAGTGTCACAATTACAAAAATGAAAGGATCTCGAGACGACAGCTCAAGGGAATTCAAACATTGTTGTCGATACAAGGTTTGAGGACAAAGATTTCCTTAAGGGGAAGGAAATGTAACAAATATAAATGTTATAAATATTAACATTTAATACTAAGTAGGTTAATTATGGTAATTAATTAATTACTCAAGAGGTGACTTGAAAAGTCCCCCCGTTGCCACTTAGGGTATAAAATCCCCGACACTAATTCTTGTAAAACATCTTACTTATCTATTATGCATTGCAGTTTTACTTTCTACATAGCCATTTAGGGATTTTCTACATTACTTATTCTGGTTATTCGATTATTGAGGAACTTTTTTCCTTCAATTTTTTTAATAATTAATGGAATAGAAAAAGGTTTAACTTGTTTTCTAAATATGTTAAGGTTGTTAAGGAACCGTAATATACTATCATGGTAGTTATTATGTTGATGTCCTTCATGTCGATGTCTAATAAAAGAAGATCCCCTTATTTACTACAAAAACATGGTTCCTGCAACTCCTATAGGTATCTCAGGTGAGACCTTAGTTGTGTTGCAGGTGTTATCGACTGGGTTAAATCATGTTGGGTCGGTACCTTTGGTCTTTTTGGTATGGTCAAAGTGGATTTTGGGTTAGTTGATATTCGAACCAACAACCATTCACTGACGGTAATTAATAACACACATGAGATTCTATCAAAGTCAATGAAAGTAATTAAAAATGAAATAGGAGGAATATACAAAGAACCTAATGGAAACAATATTTTACCCTGGAAACTCAAATGGGAAAACTAACATTCAATGGTTGTTCATTATTTCATTTTGACAATCTTCAAATTAAAAATTAGCTTTGTGCACTTATGTACTTTAATATTTGGGCCAATAATAGGAAAAAATATCTTTGACAGTCTATGTAATACACCAAATTAAAATAAATTGTTATTATTCTTTTTGAATATTTTATTTTTCTATATTTTTGTCAAGAAAGTAAAAAATAGATGTAATCGATTAGTCTTATTAATTAATTAAAAATACTAGAGGGAAACAGAACTGAATAACTCTTGAAAGAGTGTTCGTTGACCTGCAAGGGGAAAAGACAAGTGGCTAAATTTGAGAGGAGAGAACTCAAAATGCGGGAGGAATCCTCCCCAAAATTAGGTTACAACTCCTTGTGGAGTGATAAAGAGAAGGAGGCTCATAAATGACCAAATCCTAGAAGAAATACTATATAATAGTATGTCCATTTAGCCAATACGAGGCTAGCAGCAGATGGGGAACTGATCTGTTAATGCAAGAGATGGAACATTGAGTGGATTTTTCCCTTGTGGTTCAATGAATAGGCTCAGGGGTTTTGGAGAAACTGAGACTTGGTTGGGAGGAAAGGATATTTTAATTCTATTTTATCAATAGTGGTGTCGTGTTCCCTATTCTACTTCTTATCTATGTTAAACTTGTTTAAAATTTCTTATGAATCATATTTATTATTTATACAATAATGGTAATATGTATCTTGTCTTATTATATTCTCTATTGTATGTTATCTTATGAATTAGACTGATCTTAAGAATTATGCATAGATTCTTGACCTTAATGATTGTATAACGAACCTCTGTTTGGGCATCCATACTCGAATCAAAGATTTGTGTAGTAAGGGTTGTAATGGTCGCGTGATTAGGATTTCTAAATGAAGAGTTATCATATATCTGGATAATTTTTTTAATTCATATTTCATATGTACTATTTCATCATTTTAAATATATCTCTTTTTCAACTAACCATTTTCTTACAAGTCAAAGGTTTCCTAGATAGCTACACTTGGTCTTTGTCTATTTTAAACCCTATAATTTTAGAATGATTATTCCAAAACTAGAATCCTATTGTTTCAAGTAAAATTTAGTTAAATTACAGAACGAATTTCACTATTTTACATAGCAAAAATTATAGAGATACTACTTAATTAAACCAAACCAGATAATACAACAAGGGTTTCAATCACATAAGCTGTAAATGGAAAAGACTCTATAACTATTGCTTATATGGAGAGAGTAGAGCCAAGTGGCTTTTAAACATATAAGCTATAAGTCATATAAAGAATAAAACTGGAAGATATCCCAAGTCCTTCAATCACGGATCGAGATTTTCCATGATCAAAGAAATGATTATAAATATAATAAAAATCATAATAATCCAATTATTAAATTAACTAGCTAGTAGTTACACGACTGAGGTCGAGTAGGAAAACTGTTATAACTAAATATTTTAGATCTATTATAACCACTACAATAATCTATTTAATGATTGCACAACCTCTTATCATAGGTATTTAAACCCGAGCCTTATCTTTTATTAAAAAGAACGAATCAACTCTAGAGATTCAAAATCAAGTTCATAGATACTTCATTAAAACAAAACCTTTCAAATATATTTTATGTTGCAGTAAGACCATTGTACAAATGGTAGCATCGTATACAAAAATTACGATAGGTATTGCCAATTTAAGGATGGATCAAAATCATTAACAACAAATAAAATATCAACTATAAGTTGTTATAAATTCATAGGGGGTCTCTTTAAATTAGTTAAATACTAAAATACACATTCGAGGTTCGAAACTAGGTTGGTTTTAAGTCCATCAAAGATGGAATCCAGAGCTCCCTAAAATCTTAAACATATAAAAAGGATTTACAACAACGCTGAAAACATAATGGTTGTAAGTCCATTGAACATGGCATCGATAGTCTTCTAAAAAACATACACATACAAAAAGAACTACGACAATTATGGAACATAGATCTTGGGAGTCCCTATTTACCAAGGGATAAAGACCCATAAGGTTTTAACAAAAAAATATAGTCCAACTTATCTTACAATGTGGTGAAATCCTATTTCCTACACGGCCCACGAACCCAGCATCATCCACACCAGAAGTCGCATGCAAAACCAAAACACTGAGTAGGGTCAGATGTCGGTTAAGAAAGAATTTATTTTCATAATGTTGGATAGATTAGAAGTTCTTTTTACTCACCATAATGTGTAAAGATGTGGCCTAGGAGGAGGTGACCCTGTCGCCACCCTAGTTGGCTTCTCCCTAACATGCACACTCGTGATGTAGTAAGGATGTTAAAATTAAAAAAATAAAATTGTAAAAAGATGATGATGAGGTTAGCAACACTTACCTCATTCGAAAGAATAGAGGGTTAGGGTTCGGATCCTCCTATATTCCTTATCCCTCCTCTTCCTATAGGTTAAAACAAAACCCAAATCAGTCACTATTGTCGGAGAGTTTTTAAAAGGATTATAAAACTATTACAAATCAAACCGAGTTCATAGAGCTTACCTACTTGAAGGTAACAAAAGGCCATGGAACGTTGGTCCAAGTTCAATTCGTGGTAAACTAGAAAGGGTGAGAATTGTTGGCATCCATCAACACCAATTAATACCTCCAACCCACCTCGTAAGTGAATAAACAAACACCATTAATGTATAGGTAAGCATTTTAATAGAAGAAAATACACAGTGCAACCATGGAAGGAAGAGACTTCTTACCTTTTAATACCAAAAAAAATGAAATGAAACATCTGTACAAGCCAAAACCACATTAAACCCTTACAAAATCCCTTGTCATCTTGTAATATAGATGGAAGGCCAATATTTAATCTCACGTATGCCATTAACTCCCTCGATGTGATGTCATCTCGTATCCAGTACAAAACTTTAATAGAAAAGTGAACCATCAAATCATAACCCTTGTACCTTCATTAATTCGCATGGTAAAAACCTTATGTTATAACATATTGAAGGTTGAAATTCCATGGATCAACCCTCGACTATCGTATGAGCATCATAGTTCCTAATTATTAACATGTAAATCAAGCTCGTAAAACTTATTCATATACATTGCATAAAGACCATGGTTTATACATGGTGTCACCTGCTAAGACTATGGTACTTAACGTGGTTAAAAATATCATTAATTCATGACAAATTAAGGTGATCAAGACTATGGTGATTAACATCATACTATCTCAAACTTTACATCTTCACAAAATAGGTTGCTACCATCGTAGAGTTGAGGTGCAACAGCTAGGTCCAAGACCATGCTTAGGCTAAGCAACCCTTAGTCAACCATATAATAAGATAAATATAAAAGGAATGAAGAGCATCACCTACAGGTGTGGCGCTAAGGTCATCATTAACCAAATGTAAACACCACATAGATTACAACCTGTCCAAATATGTATGATTTCAAATATCAAATATTACACAAATAAATGATAATGTATTTAGGTTGCGATCATTAGTACATGCTACATTATTCACTTGGTAAAAGAGTATATAGATATTTATATATTGATTTTTTTTATATTGGAAATTATAGGTGTGTGACAGAATGGTATCAGTGGATGGTTACAACACTTGGCCTGAACAAGCCAAAATACTTAAACTAATAAAACCAGAAAAACTAACCTATCTTATTATGGTTTGATTCTCTTATGAACAGGAAGAAGAGAATAAATTTGTTTTTGTAGGAAGTTATGAAAGATGTAGGAATGTCTATGGAATAAGAATCCCATCCTAGAAATATAGGGAATAATGAAGAGGGAAACCTAATGGATGGTGAATTATGGGTTAATCTAAATGAAGTAGAAACGACAATCCACCTGAATTACAAAAAAAAATTAAAGAATTAAGGTCATAATTAAAAATAATTGAAGAAGATAATGAGCATATTCTAAAAGCATAAGAGGAATTAAATAACATTGTGCTATCTAAACTTCATAGTCATGAAATAGATAAAAATAATGAACTTGAACTTAGCATAGAAAAAACTACACCTTACAAATGTAAGTGAAGGAAGCTGAAATTTTCCAAACATGAGGCTAAATATTCCAGTGAGGAATCAACCATGCACAATACAGAAAACATCAAGATTCTAGTGAAAGTACTGACAGTAATCAAAAGAAAAATAAATACAAACCTTATGAAGAAATTTATGGAGAATTCAAAATAAAATCCTCCTATAACTTAACCCAAAAATATGATATTTGGTGGCAAGATATAAAAAAATTATAAGGTATAAAATAATGTTACATAACATGGAAAACCTTCAAGAGGAACTTTAAGCGAAATCATCTTTCAGAATAGTACTACGAAGAAAAAGATAAGTAATTTTACCAATTAAGGTTAGGTGTTATGACTATGAAAGAATTTTGTAGTAAATTCTTGAGCTTACTTCATTATGTGCCTTATATAATAGATGAATAAACAAAAATACATCACTTTATCAGCTGCTTGCCTCTTATGTTTAAAGGGAGGATTGAGTATGAAAATCTAAAAACGTTGGAAGAGGCAATGAAAAAATTGAACTTCTGTTATGATCACAATAAGAATAAATGAGAAAATATACCTAACTTGAAAACAAAAAGATGTGAAAACTTTGATCAAATAAAGAAGAATCCTAAGTTTTACAAAAATAGTAGGAATAACTACAAGGGGTATCAAGGAAATAATTATAAACGTTTTAAACCACAAAACCTTACAACAAAAGAAAGAGAACTTCCCAATACCTTTAATGAAAAAACTGTACAGAGGGAACCATTAAAATGTTGGGAATGTGGTGAGCCACATTATTTTAAGGACTATCACATAAGAAATAGTTTTTTTAATAATGTTCACTCAATTTAGAAAGCTTCTACAGTTGGGGATATGGAAAGAAGCATGCCCAGAATCAGTGTTGCATTGGAGAATAAAAAATCAAATCATCAAGTTTCAATGGTCGAAATCGAAGGTATGATAAAAATCAATCCATTTCTATAGTAATTGATCCAGGTGCAACTTTGAGTTATGTATCACCTAGGATTGTTGAATTGTGTAAATTATCACAACAAAAATTTGAAAAATCTTGGTTGGTACAACTAGCGACATGTACCAAATAGAAGCTCACTAGTTATGCGAAAAACTATGAAATTATGATGAATGAATTGAATACACATGCTGATATAAATATATTACAATTAGATTCTTATGATTTGTTTATAGGAATGTATTGGTTAGAAAAAAACAGGGTTATGTTAAACTCTTATGATAAAACTTTTACATGCATGGATGATAATGAAAATATAATTAAAGTAAAAGGAAGTTCCAGAAAGGTTACCATGAAAGAAATATTTTCCGTGCAAATGAAAATATTTGTATGTAAAAGATGTAAATATTTTACATTCTACGTAATGGATGACATGGATAATGATAAAAAACTTAAAATAGAGGATATACCAATCTTAAAATAATTTAAAGACATCTTTCTAGAAGAAGTCCTCGGACTACCTTTGAACAGGGACATAGAATTTATAATCGATATTATACCAATAGTAGTATCGTCATTGAAATCTCCTTATCCAATGAATATAATAGAACTTATGGAACTTAAAACACAATGGCAAGAACTAATTGATAAAAAGTACATCTGACCTAGTGTTTCCCCTTGGGGAGAACCCATATTAGTCGTAAGGAAGAAAGATAACACTTTGATATTATGCATAGATTATCAAAAATTAAACAAAATGACTATTAAAAATTGATATCCTTTTGGCACAGGTCCGGCGTCAACCACAACCAACCCAACTAGCACCTCCAGGATCTGGTGGCTCCTACACTTATCCCTCAGCCAGATTTATCCCTCATCCAAATTATGCTCTAAAATTTCATCCCCGCAACTCTTCTTTTGCAACCGCCTTTCCACAAATCTGTTTTTGCGACAGAGTCTTTGCAACAGACCTTCCCGCAACTATACTTCGCCAACAGATTTTTTGCAATAGGCCTTCCCACAAGCGGGTTGTGGGATGCAAGATGTAGGATGTAGGATGTCAACTTTCCAAAGTTACTCCCCCACAATTTTCCTCCTGCAACTTTTCCTCCACAATTGTTTTCAGTCATTAGATCTTTGTGGCCTTTTCCACGACCGTCGATATACTCTTTGATGCGAATCTCATGGATCTTTGTGGATCCGTTATCGCCCTCACAAATTCCATTGCATATCTCTCCTGGACCGTCAAATCGTCATCTGCAGACTCAATTTTCGATGTTCATTCTCTACAATAAACTGGTTAAGGGAGAGAATTTGCAGGTTACATTGATTTTCCAGAGAAATGATCATTCCAGACTGCAATCTCTAATATTCATTATCCTAACTCTTCTAAACATGCATTTACAAATGATTCCAACTACTCAAGCAAGAATTTAACACTTGAAACAACAATTTCACAGAAATACATAGATGTTCAGGAAATTACCAAAGCCGGCTCTTCACAAATTCACAATACAAAATAGTAAATGAATAGAGGCTAATAATACTGTAAACACACAACTAACCTTCCTATTAAGCAACCACACAAACACACATCTCAACTCTCTTCTTCAATCTGTTAAAATATTTACAAGCAGAACCAGACTCGGGCCTGTTTGTCTCTTTGCAAATTTGGAATTCTAATGCTGAAGAGAAGAATGCCCTCTATTTCTGTAATTCGCCTATTTAAGCTAAACTGTTACCTCCTACACTGATTGGTCCTGCAACTGAAAACAAACAACTACAAAGCATGATGAAAAACATCCCTGTCTCAAACAACAAACTATGGCTTGATCTCCATGCAGGGAGTCATGATACACAATCACTCCTACCGGTACTAACAAACTATGACTTATCAAAAGAAAAAATTTTCCATAGCATGTGACCAACTCATCACATTGTTGGAATTCCATGATGCTCCTGCATCAGACTCCCAAGGGTGAAAACTTCTAAACCCCTGTTCATTAGACCAACTAAGGCTTCCAACTCTGCAATGATCAATGCTCATCCAAGTAGAATCCTCTATTGTTCGCTTCTTTCATTTGACCAAATACTCCAGATAGTCATTCTTCCTTGTCCTCTTTACCACTTTAGTGTCTAGAATTTCCTCAACTTCCAATGGTTGTGCCATAGGCATCTTCCTCACTCATTGTAAGTATTCAGTAGGATCTTCACCTTCTGCAAAGGTTCCAGTGTCACCTGCTACATAAGGATATAGATCTACAACATTAAAGATTGGTGAAATACCCACTCCAATAGGAATCTCTAACTCATAAGAATTTGTTGAGAATTTTTTGAGTATCCTGCAGGGTCCAATCTTCTTCATCTTTAGCTTGTTATACTCTCCCTTCAGAAATTTGTCTCTCTTTAGATATGCTAAGACCAAATCTCCTACTTCATATTTCTTCTCTCTCCTTTTGGAATCTTCTCTGGCCTTACAACTGGTGTTACTCTACTGTAACCTTTCTTTCATTTGATCTTATAGTTCATTGATCCTCGTTGCAAACTCTTCTCCATCAACATTCCTTTTCTCCAATTGATCTAAGTCACGTATTTCACACACTCATGTTGGATGCATTCCATACATAATTTGAAATGGACTCATCCTTGTACTTATGTTTGGTGAATCCTTATAATAAAACTTAGCTTGAGCTAACACTCTGTCCCACTGCTTAGGACTCTCTCCAATCAAGCTTCTCAACATGTTCTCCAGACTCCTATTAACTACCCTTGTTTTTCCATCATACTATGGGTGATATGCTGAATTGAAGTTCAGTATGGTACCCAACTTCTTCCACAAGGTCCTCTAGAAATGACCTATGAACTTCACATCTCTGTCTGATACAATGCTTCTAGGTAAACCATGTAGTTTCACAACTTCATTAAAAAACAAGTTAGCAATGTGTGTAGCTTCACTAGTCTTGTAGCATGGAATAAAATGTTCCATATTAGTGAATCTTTCAACAACTATGAAGATAGAATCATCTCCATTCTGAGTTCTTGGTAAACCCATAATGAAATCCATACTCACATATTCCCAAGGCCTGGTTGGAATAGGAAATGGTGTAGATAACCCTATGTTCTGGCTTATTCCTTTAGCATGTTGGCATTATCAGCATCTTCTTACAAAATTTTCAACTTCATACCTCATCCTTGGCCAAAAATAGAAATGACCTAACTATCCAAAGGTTTTATCACTTCCATAGTGACCTGCCATACCTCCATTGTGTTTTTCTTGCATCGAGTTCTCTGTCATGGCATACTATTGTATACACAGTCTACTATTTCTAAAGAGTAAACCATCTTGTAGTGTATACTCCATCCATGGGTCTATGTTCACCTCCATTGGATTCTTACAAGCTCTGTAAGCCTCCTGTAAATCATTGTCAGACTCATATAAATATGCTAAATGCTCAAATCCCAAGACTTGGATCTGATTCTCTTGCACAATCAATAGTTTCCTAATTAAGGCATCAACTACTTTGTTTGATTGTCCACTTAATTTTTTCAACACAAAGTTAAATATATGTAAGAACTCAACCCACTTGACATGTTTTAGATTCAACTTAGGTTGTTGCATAATGTACTATAATGCATGGTTATCAGAATAACAAAACCTAAATATACTAGCTTTGGTTTCATAAATGTACACTTCTTCACATTTACTAGAAACTTTTCATATTGCATCCTCTCTAAAACATATCTCGAATGCTTTAGATGCTCTTCTTCTATTTGGCTGAAAACCAAAATTTCATCAAGGTAAGCTATCATAAAATTACCTATGAAGTTCCTCAATACTTCATTCATCAATCTCATAAAAGTGCTTGGTGCATTGGACAATCCAAATGGCATGACCAACCACTCATACAACCCATCATTTGTCTTAAAGGCTGTCTTCCACTCATCTCCTTCTTTGATTCTGATCTGATGATATCCACTCTTCAAATCCAGTTTTGAAAATCATGCTACCCCACTTAGTAAATCCATCATGTCATCCATTATTGGTAATGGAAACCTATATCTGATAGTAATCTTGTTAATTTCTCTAGAGTCAGTATACATCCTCCACTTACCATCATTCATTGGTGTCAGTACTGCTGGTACTGCACATGGAATCAGACTCTTCTGGACCAATCCTTTGGCCAACAATCCTTGGACCTATTTTCTCACTTCTTCATTCTCTTGAGGTGTCAACCTATATGCTTGCTTGTTTGGTAAGGCACCTGGACTAAAATCATTTTGATGACTTATATCCCTCTTTGGTGGTAACTCATTGGGTAAATCATCCACCACGATGTCACTAAAATCACTCAACATCTCATGAATCTCCTCAAGTAGATCTATCACTTTAGTCTTCATTATCACCACTCTCGCTTTGCATACCACAACGTAGTTCAAATCTTCCTTCTCAATCTGTTGCAAATATTCTTTTCCTAATAACATCAGGACTTTGGGTGTTGACTATCCTGCTGTACTACCTTCTTGTAAAGGGTGAAGTACATGTCTTGTCCCATTCTTCTCAAAACTATTCCAGTTACTCCTACCATCATGAATCACTTTCTTATCAAATTTCCACGCTCTTCCTAATAGTATATGACAAGCATCCATGGGCATAACATGACACGGTATCTTGTACATATATGGACCTATTTGGAAATCAACTTCACACTACTCACTTACTAGGATTTGATGTCCTTTATGTAACCAATATACCTTGTATGAAACAGGATGCTTGGTCCTCTTTTAAACTCAGCTTCTCTACCATCTCTGTGGAAACCATATTGTCAATACTCCCATTGTTAATCAGCATCTTACAACACTTCCCTTGGATTTTACACATGGTCCTGAATAAATATTTCCTTTGAGCAAGCTCTACTTTCTCCTTCTCAGGTTTCAACAAGACTTTATTCATCATCAAAGCCTCCCTTGTTTTTGGAAAAAATTTCGCCACTCTCGACTCTTCTTGTTGCTACTCATTCTGAGCTACATAGGCTCCTCTCTGTCCTATGTCTTCCTTCCCTAGACATTCAAATGATGTATGCCCCAACAGGTTGCATTTGTAGCACCTAATGGCAGTTTCTCTACCTCTTCCTCTACCTCTACCTCCTTGGTAATTTCCTCTTCTGCTGGAGTCACCTCCTCTACCATGTTGCTCCTGCTAGTTAGAGTTATTGGAATCTCCTCTCTATGCTCCAAATATTCCTCTTCCAGTTGCTTGTCCTCTTCCTCTGGTTGAACCTTGACCTCTGTTGTATCTCTGTTGCATCACTATCTTTTCTTCTTCGCTGAAGGCACATTGATATGCGTACTCAATTGTTTTAGGCAGCTGATCTCTTCTTTGATATCCATCCTTAGACCATTGACATATCTAGCAGCCTTTTCTACTCACTCTTCCACATATCTTGCCCTTAGGTTTACTTTGTAGAACTCTTTAGTGTACTCTATCATTGTCAACAATATTTTCCTAAGGTTCTATACCTATCTATATAGAATTAACTAGTAATATTTTGGCAATAACTTAGCCCTCATATTTTCTACCATCCTATATGAGCTCTTAATCAACGAATTATTCTTCCTCCTTCTTTCTTATTGCACACTATTATGCCATAAGGATGCATTCCCTTTCAACCTTGTCACAACCAATCT
This sequence comes from Pseudotsuga menziesii, assembly GCA_001517045.1. NCBI lineage: Eukaryota > Viridiplantae > Streptophyta > Pinopsida > Pinales > Pinaceae > Pseudotsuga > Pseudotsuga menziesii. Next base: position 120,941 of record LPNX010685736.1, on the reverse strand, counting down.
GGCTCTCTTGTCTTCTTCATTCTCATCATACTCAAAGTACTTATCTAGCTCATTGATCCAGTCAATGAGATGCTCGATAATGAGACTTCCATCATAGGTAGGAAATTCAAGTTTCGACCTTGACGTTGCTCCTAGAATCGATATAAAATATCTTAACTCAGGTGTTTCCTGCATAGGTGCAACTCGTTCTCTTTTTATTCATCCTTAGGTTCACTTACATCCCCTTATTTTAGGTCTCTTCGTCTGTCTATCTCCGTGGCTTCCAGACGTGGTCATAGATCCCTCATTTCTTCCATAATTTAAGCATTCACCATTGGTTGACCTCTATCACTACCTCTTGCTCTTCCTATGCATGCATCCATCCTCTTGCACTAAGCCTCTGCAATAATAGTTCTCTTTCACACTACTACAACTTACCTCACCAACCCCATCCTCTGTACTTGGTATTTTTCTAATGCTCGTTCTCTATCCAAAACCTCTTGAGCACTCTTTTTTTCTCTTTCAAGATTCTACTGCTATGCTTCTCTCTCCCATGAGATTTTTCTTGCTCTGATACAAAAATTAGTGCAGATCCGGGGTTAACCACAACCAACCCAACCAGCACCTCCACGATCTGGTGGATCCTAAACTGAGCAGGATTGCCAAATTTAGCCCTCGACCAAATTCTGATCTAAAATTGCCTCCCCGCAACTCTTCTTCCTTAATCACCTTTTCGTAACTCTATTTCCATGAGAGATTCTTTGCAATAGGACTTCTTGCAAATTTGTTCCCGCAGCATAGTTTTTGCAATAGGCCTTCCCACAAGCGGGTTGCGAGATGCAAGATGTCAACTTTCCAAAGTTGCTCCCCCGTAAGTTTTTCTTCACAATTATTTTTAGTCATCATATATTTTCAGCCTTCTCCATGATCGTCGATCTACTTTTCGATGTGGATCTCACAGATCTTTGTGGATCGGTTATTTCCCTCACAACTTCCATTGCGGATCTCTCTTTGTCCGTCAAATCTTTGTTTGCAGACCCAATTTTCGATGTTCATTCTCTGCAATAAACTACTTAAGGAAGAAAATCTGTGGGTTGCGCCTATTGATCAGATAATCGATCAAGCTAGCCTGCAATATCTAATATTCATTAGCCTAAATCTTCTAAACATGCATTTATGAACTATTCCAACTACTCAAGAAACAATTTAACACTTGAAACAATCATTTCATAGAAATACATAGATGTTCACGAAACCGCCAAAGTTGACTCTTCATGAATTCACAATCCAAAACAATAAATGCATAGAGGCTAATAATACTATAAGCACACTGCTACTCGTCCTATTAAGCAACCACACAAACACACATCTCGTCTCTCTTCTTCAATCTATTAAAAATTTTACAAGTAGAACCAGACGCAGGTCTTTCTGTCTCTGTGCAAATTTGGAATTGTAATGCTAAAGAGCAGAACCCCCTTTATTTCTCTAATCTACCTATTTAAGCTAAAATTTTACCTCCTACACTCAGTGGTCCTGCAATTGAAAACAAACAACTACAAAGCGTCATGAAAAATGTCCCTATCTTAAACAAACAAACTATGGATTTATCTCCACATAGGGAGTCATGATACGCAATCAATCCTACCGATACTAACAAACTATGACTCATAAAAACAAAAAAAATATGACATAGCATGTGACCAACTCATCACATTGCTAGCATGCCACGATGCTCCTGCATCACCTTTACCTCAAATAGATGATCTATTCGATCAGTTATGAGGGATAAAAATCTTCTCCAAAATATATTTAAGGTCGGGATGCCATCAGGTATGGATCAAGGATGAAGACATCTTTAAAACTACTTTCAGGACCCAATATGGTCATTACGAGATTGTAGCAATACCCTTTGGCTTAACAAATGCACCTTCAACGTTTATGTGCTTAATAAATAGTATTATGAGTAACCACTTAGATTAATTCATAGTCATCTTCATTAAAGACATATTGATTTACTCAAAGAAAAAACAGGAAAATGAACAACACCTAAGGATAATTTTACAAGTGTTAAGAGAACAACAATGATTTGATAAGTTTAGCAAATGTGGCTTCTTTAAAGACAAAATTCAATATCTAGGACATGTAATGTCTAAAGATGGAATAGCTGTAGACCCCAAATAGATTAAAGCTATCATTGAATGGTCGGTTCCTAAGAACATAATGGACATAAGATCATTCTTGGGGATTATGGGTTGTTATTGAAAGTTTGTTGAAGGTTTTTCTAGGATAGCCTACCCTATAACTTCACTACATAAGAAAGGTAATAAATTTGATTGGAGCAAAAAGTGTACTGAAAGTTTTATTAAACTAAAGCACATGTCAACCACCGTCCCTATCTTAGAAATTGTTGATCCTTTTAAGGATTTCATCATATGCACAGACGCATGTAAGGAAGGATTAGGTTGGGTGCTAATTCAAGAAAACTACATCATAGCCTATGAGTCTAGGGAGTTAAAAGAACATGAGAATAACTATGCTACACATGACTTAGAACTTGCTACAATTATACATGCACTAAATATGTGGCAACACTACCTCATCAAAAGAAAATGTTTGTTTATGTCAAATAGCATAAGCTTAAACTACTTGTTTGATCAACAAAATAAAATAATTATCAAAATGAAAGAAACCAAATAAAAACAGATTTTAGTCTGAATGGAAGAGGGTTATTGCTACATAAAAATAGATTATACATACCAAATGCAGCATAAATTAAATTAACTCTTATGTATGAGTTACATAAACGACCATATTAAGGACATTCTCGATACTAGAAAACGATCACTATCATAAGAAAGAACTTATTTTGGCCTAACATGAAAAAATAGGGAGCATAATATTTGGCACGTTGCATCGAATGCCAATAGGTAAAATCAAAATACCAACATCCAATAGGGTTACTACAACCACAACCCATTTCATAATGGAAATTGGAAGTAATCAGCATGGATTTCATAACAAGTTTACCTATCAATTTTAAACAATGCAACTCAATTATGGTCATAGTAGAAAAATTAAGTAAAGAGGCTTCTTTTATTCTAGTAAAATCTACTTATAAGGCTGTTAACATTGCTAATATATTTATGAAAGAAATTTTCAGGTTACACGATGTACCTAAGGTAATAATCTCATATAGAGATGTAAAGTTTACAGGGAATTTTTTGAAGGCCTTGTTTAGAGGACTAGGCACCTAATTAAATTTCAGCACTACGTTTCCTCCACAAATGGATGGAAAAACTGAAAGAGTAAACCAAATTCTAGAATACATGCCTATTATGTATGTAACGGAAAAACCGGGTAAGTGGGAAGATTACTTTCACTTAGTATAATTTACTTACAATAATCATTTTCAAGTATCAACTGGAATGAGCCCATTTGAAATTCTGTATGGATGGAGATGTAACACTTCAATTTATTGGAGCAGTCCAGTCTATATGTTAATGTTAGGACCTGAATTGTTAAAGGATATGGAACTAATAGTGAAACAGGTACAACAAAATCTGAAATCTTCCTAAGATAGGAAAATGAGTTATGCGGACTTAAAAATAACTTCTCAAGAGTTACAGGTACGCGAGCATGTATATATAAAGGTAAAACCCAAGAAAAGGTCCCAGATACTGGGAAGATATTCAAAATTGGCACCCAAGTATTATGGTCCATTTGGAAATTTGTAAAAAGTAGGGCCAATAGCATGCCAATTATCCTTACCACCTACGATTAAAGTACATAATTTGTTTCATTTTTCCATTTTGAATAAATATGTTCATGATGATACTCATGTAATTGACTGGAATGTTATATAGGCAGAACTCGAAGGAGAGTTCCAGGTGGGAACGAAGTGTATTCTTGATAGGAGAGAACTTTTACTCTGGCATTGTACCATCAGAAAAGTCAAGGTGCAATGGAAGAACCTTATTCCGAAAGATTCCACTTGGGAATTGGAAAGTAATATGCAGGAGGCATCTTCAACCTTATTTCAATATAAAATAATGGAATAATAAAGACATAAAACAATAATACTAAGGACGGTATTATCCTCTAAGGGGAGGTGTATGTAATACACTGAATTAAAAATAAATTTTTATTATTCTTTTTTAATATTTTATTTTTTTAATTTTTGACAAGAAATTCAAAAATAGATGGAATAGATTATTCTTATTTATTAATCAAAAATACTGGAGGGAATCCGAACTGAAATAGTTGTTGAAAGAGTGTTTGTTGACCCACAAGGGGAAATGACAAGTGGCTAAAGTTGCTGAGTGAGAACTCAATACGCATAAGGAATCCTCCCCAAAATCAGGTCACAACTCCTTGTGGAGTTCTAAAGAGTAGGAGGCTCATAAATGACCAAGTCCTAGGAAAAATACTATATAATAGTATGTCCATTTAGTAAGCAGGAGGCTAGAAGTGGACAAGAAACTGATCTTTTAATGCAATAGATGGCATATTAAGTGTATTTTTCCCTTGTGGTTCAGCAAACAGGTTTAGGGGTTTTGGAGCAAGCAAGACTTGGTTGTTCTAGGAGTTGGTTTGGAGGAACAAATATTTCAATTTTTTTTCCTATCAGTGGT
>LPNX010685736.1:60554-104151 GCA_001517045.1 Pseudotsuga menziesii | reverse complement strand
AAGGCGCTCCAGAGGTCAAACTCTCCAAGACTGGTAAGCTTGCCGTCCCTATCCCGCCAATAGACCCTCGAGTTAAGGAAAATGGCGATCTTGTGGGGTATGCTGCTGCTGTTAAATTTGTAGATTACAACCTAGCAGATGGTAAGACATACCCTCACTTCAAATCAGACCAGTATCTTAGACATGAGAAGAACCCGAGGACAACAAAAGAGGAATTGGTTCCCATGCCACATGTCCAGATTCTTGAGCCCACCGGTCTGCTCAATCTGTTGAGGTTACCCCACTTTGGACGTAGTGCAGAGGTCAATTCCGTGGTACGTGTCCTACTCTCGTGTCTACACGGGGGTTATCTCTGGCTAGGCCGTAAGGTCAACCTTAACATCGACTTGATCCACCGTATCACCGGGCTGTCTAAAACTGGTAAAATCCCCGACTTACAGATATCAGGGAAGACCAAGGATTCGAGGTTACCACCGGCCCTAGTAAAAAAATACAAGTTACAGAGAGGAGGCAGGGCTTATGATATCACCAGTATCGAGAATGAGACACTCAGGTTTATAGCCAGCCTGCTGGCGGGAATATTGCTAACCAAGGTCCGACCGAAAGAAGTTACAGGATCTGTGATTAGCCTGGCAGTACGAGTCACAGAGGGAGAACAGTTTAACTGGTCCTTGTTTCTATTAAATATGCTTCAGGAAGATTTTTGGCAGCCCAAGATCAGGCAAACCACCCTTTCCACTTTTCTTGGTTAATTATTCTATGTGCATTCGTGGGCTGGAAGGAGCCCCCCAATACACAATTTCCGCAGATTCCAGGAGGAGCGCCCAGGGGTTTGCGCTATGCTAGCTTATGGGACACCAACAGCCCAGCAAGGAAACATGTCAATTCGATGGTATTCCATGAATACTATGCAATGCTGAAGACAACTATCGAGGAATTACCACGGCTCAGCACAAAGACCGTTGACCTGTATGATAGTCGGCTCAATTTTATGGCAGACAGCCATAGAGTCTATCTACGGCCGAAAAGGACAATAAGGGATGATTGGGCTCCTGGCTAGTTCAGGATGACAGCACAGGATGTTGAGAGTGTCATAAGGGGCTTTGATAACCAATGGCAGCAAGAGTATGAAGACACCACACCACTGCCAACAGGCTCTGCGGAGACAGACCCAATTGAAAAAGGCAAAGACAAAATGGACACCCAAACAGCAGGAATGGCGGAAGCACCACTACCAAGAGTAAAGAGGAAAGAACCAACAGGAGGGCCAACAGAGGCGGCCACCACAAAGAAGAAGAAAAAACATAAGGCCACAAAGCCAGCTTCCCACGCCACATTAACAGATGAGGATTACGAACTCATTGCAACAAGGACATCTGACGCATTGAAGGACACATTGGATGCGATGAAGGAACAGCAGGAGAAAATACAGAGCGGAGTCGAAAAGCAACAGCAAGAATTAAAAGTAATTACAGAGAAGACTGCCACGGTGCACATCCCATCGGCTAAGGCAACCGCCAAAGAAGCATTGACACCATCGATATCCCGTCAGGAAAGTCTAGCAAAAGATCGACTCAATACTGTGTTGATTCCACCAGGGAGCATCCGATTCCCTGTGACGATGAAGGATCCGCCAATGCAGTTTGACCAACCTATTGAGGTCAACCTGGTGGAATTCCATACTGAGCAGTTGCAGATGATTGAACAGCAGATAAGCGCAGAACTCCGGACCTGAGAGCTCGCGACTTATAAGCAGAATGCGCAGCTAAAGCAAAAGAATGCAGCACTGGCTACCAGCTATCAGAAGAAGGTTGGTGAGCTAGAAGCATATCAGGAAAGGGATCAGGCACTCTCTCAGCTGCTGCAGAACATTGCTTTAGAACTACCCAGATGTAACATTGAGTTCGCGGAAGATACTCCCCAAAAGCTAAGAAAAGTAGCCAACAAAGCAAAGGCTCTGGAGGCTACCGTCGTTAGAATGGACGAAGAAGTGGCTAAGATGAAGGCAGATCATGATGCGCATATCACCGAGCTTGAGGCTCGCGCACGGGATACCTCCCAGGCAGACCAGAGAGCGAGAATCGAGGCTTTTAGACTCACCGCTGTGCAGATGCAGTCCCCCATCAACGAAGCAACATCAGTACTGACCGATGCGATGAGCGCATGGTCCGAGCTAGATGAGCCACCTCAGCGAGTGGATATCCAGCGGAACATCCAGGTGATAGAGAAAACCACGATGGAAATGAAAGAAGAGATTAAGAGCTTAGCAGCCCTTCATAGGATGAAAAAGACAAAGGAGATGAACCAATTACAGCAGGAAGCCCAGCAGTTGAGAACAAAGGAGCTGCACATCACCGACCTGCTTCAACCCTTCCAGGAGCAAATCACCGAATTAGTCGACGCAGTGGAGAAAAAGGTGAAGGAGTTCACTACCGTCCGTGAGAAAGCTGATCAAACAGAGGACTCCCATATCAATCAAACCTTGCTTGACTCAGCACGAGAGCGTGCCGAGGTAATGAAGAATGAAGTTGCAGAACTTCGGGGTAAGTTGCAGCAAACTTCGCAGGAGGCGAAGGAGAAGCTACAATAGGAGACACCTGCTGGTAGTGCCTCAGGGGCGAGCCACAAGTAAGTGTTAGGGGACTATTGCAGCAGGATCCTGTAGCTACAGAAGAAGCTGCTATTTTTGGTGAAAAGAGAGAAGTTTTGGCGGAAAAAGGACAGGGAAGAGCTACGACGCCATAGCACGTTTCCAGCTGGAGAGCAGAGACGGAAACCATGACTTTTGGGATAGAAAAGTCAAGAAGGCAATGGTACCTGAGCGGCTGAGAGAAGAAATATCAACCACTTCATTGAAGGCAGTGGCGGAAGACAGGAGGGCTCAGCGACCCTCATAAAGAAGAAGGAGCAACGAGGCTCAAGCATTGAAGGCGAAGGACAGAAAGAGAAGCGGTGCATAGTACCCATGGTCAGTGCCGGGAAGCATGGAAGACTGCAGAGAGCTGCGGTGTGACGGGAAGCGGCTACCTCAAGGACAGAGAGGACCGACTGTCTTTATTTAGGGTATGGGTTTACTGTTGGGACAGGCCCATAGTGTTGTAATGGCACGACCTTCGGGCTGCCTATAAAAGCTTGCATTTTTGTATTGTAAAGGGTTAGCTAATCAGTCAGTTAGTTAGTTGGTCAGTTGATAGTTTTGTAGACTCAAGAATCAGTCAGACAGACTGCGTTGTAACGATCCAGACACCTAGTTGTCTGTGAGTCATTTGAGTCTGTATGTAACCATTTACAGAGATAACAGAGAGGGAAGGATATATTGGAAGAAAGGAAACATAGAGATAGACCAGAGATCTAGAAGAGACCTCGCGCTGCATATGCAGTGCAACAGACTGTGCTAACTTCCCTCAAGATATATAATAGAAGCACAGTTTGGTGGACGTAGCTCCCATCCCGGGGGTGAACCACGTTAAATCTGCGTGTTATGTGTTGTATGAATGTGATGGTATTTGCTTATTGTTACTGGTTATTATGCATGTAATGATAGTAGCAGTAGATGAATGTATGTATTGTTCTGCTCATGATAATGCAAGAGGATAAAGATAAGTTAAAGCATTTTAGTGGGATGTTTAAAGACTCCTTTACGTCTGTCTCTAATGACCAGTTACTCACAATATACTTCTGAGAAGTAGAGTTTCGCACATCGGCACAGTCAACACTAAGAGCGCAAAGTCGTAGTGGTAAGATATCGCAGAGAGGCGGTATCGCATTGGCAGAGGAGCTGCGGTGCGTGATACTGCGAGCTGAGGGCTTAGCGTTGAGGAGAGGATGGGTGTTCCGCGGTGCGCAGAGATGCGGTAAGGTTGGGAATATTGTGAGTAAGTGGAATTTGTGCGACACAAGAGGAAATCGTGCGACTTGCGTAGGGTTAAGCATCGCACGGGTAAAAGTGCTGCGAGTAGAAGGGGACGTGCGATGCGCAGAGCTAGTTGATCTAGTGGCACGCAGGAGAAAGAGAAAAGAAGTAGGATGTGCAGAACCTGGTCCAAGACACTTGAGTCTTGGCCAACCCATTAGATTCACTTCGGGTGAGACTTCAGATCGCTTCGCATTCTGTCTCCGAAAGGGCTAGTGAGTTTGGGGTGTTGTTGATTAATTATAGTAAACCCGGGTCTGCCCATGCAATCAACATCACCTCACAAGGTGAAACTTGGAGACGACTACCAGTATCCAATAAAGGAATGAGGGTTTCATTTGTAGATGGCCAAGTCCTCATGTGGCTAAAGGGAAATCTTTCAATGATGTACTGAGTGATTGGAGAACAAGAAGGAGGACTATACAAATTGAAGGACCAACCAGAACAAGCTTTGGTTCATGACTCGGTAGAACCAAATGAGCTTTGGCATAGAAGGCTTGCACATGTGCATTACAGAGCACTACCACTTGCAAGAAAAGTTGTTGAAGGTCTCCCAGAAATGCAGACAAAACATGAAGGTGTATGAAAAGGATGTGCGAAAGGGAAGAACACAAAGAAGACATTTCCAAGTAGCGAGAGAAAGGCAAAAGGAATCTTGGAAATCATCCACTCTGATGTATGTGGTCCAATGTCATCTAGTTCACTAAGCGGGTATGTATACTATGTTTCTTTTATTGATGATTCTTCTAGAAAGACATGGATATAATTTATGAAGAACAAATATGAAGTATTCAAAAATTTCATGGAATTCAAATCCTTGATTGAGAACCACACTAAAATGAAGATCAAGACCTTTCGATCAGATAATGGGAGAGAATTCACATCAAATGAATTCAAAGAGCTATGCAAAGACTTGGGGATTAAGAGGGAGTTATCCACTCCATATAATCCACAACAGAATGGCATTGCAGAAAGAAATAATAGAACGATCATGGAAGCAACAAGGGCCATGCTTCATGATCAAGATCTTCACAACATCTATGGGCAGAAGCTGCCAGAACAATGGTATATCTATAGAACTGTAATCCACACAGAGTACTCGAGAACAAGACACTTGAAGAAGTATTCTCTGGCAAGAAACCAGAAGTCAGCCATCTCAGAATATTCGGCTGTCTTGTATACATACACATTCAGAAAGAAAATAGGATGAAGTTAGATCCTTCAGGAAAGAAGGGTATATTTTTGGGATACTCTGAAAGCTCGAAGGCTTACGGAATATACTTCCCAGGATTCAAGAATATTGACATCAGTAGAGATGTAACATTTGACGAAGATTCATCCTACATCAAATCCAGGAAGAGACCGGCTGAAGAACCTGAAGAAACAGAAGCACCCAAAATTCAAGATACAACCATGAACAAAGAAATTCAAGAAGAGGATCAAGAATTAGAATAACCTCAAGAACCTGTGGATCCACCTCAGGAGAAGAATCCTCACAAGAGGAAACCTGCTTGGGTATGTGAAATTATCCAAGCTGCAGAAAGATATGGAGCTTTAGAAGAAACACACAAAGGAAGGAAGAGAACTAGGTCCTACTCCATTTATGTAGCCCTGCTATGTGACATTATCGATAAATAACCTTCCATCTATGAAGAAGCGACAGAAAGGAAAGAGTGGAAGGATGCTATGATCGAAGAGTATCAATCGATCATGAAGAATGATGTTTGGGATGTTGTCCCAAGACCAGAAGCGAAGTCCATTGTAACTTCCAAATGGATCTACAATATCAAGCATGCTGTAGATGGTAGAATAGAGAAATATAAAGCAATATTTGTGACTCGTGGCTTCTCCCAGAAAGAAGGAATAGATTATGAAGAAAATTTTGCACCTGTAGCCAGATATACTTCCATCAGATCAATACTTTCTCTAGATGCAGTGATGAAATGGAAGATACACTAGTTGGATGTCAAGACTGCTTTCTTGAATTGTGTAGTGGAAGAGGAAGTGTATGTGGAGCAGCCACTCGGTTTTGAGACACATGACAGGGAGTCTCATGTGTGTAGATTGCAGAAATCCCTATACGGTTTTAAACAAGAATCTAGGACATGGTTTGGTAGAATTGATGGCTTTCTATCTAGTTTGGGATTTACCAAAAGTAAAGCAGATTCCAACCTTTACTACAAGGCTAAAAAGGGTAACCCAGTTATACTCCTACTATATGTGGATGATCTGTTTGTAATAGGTATGGATGGGTTGATTTCTAATACGAAGAGGAAGCTTGCTGCCAAGTTTTAAATGAAAGACTTGGGTATGATGCATTATTTTCCTGGCATGGAGGTGTGGCAGAGTACGAATGGAATCTTCCTCAAACAAGGGAAGTATGCAGTAGAGATCCTAAAGAGGTTTGGGATGATGGACTGTAAGGCCATAACCACACCTATGGCATCGAACCTGAAGTTATTGAGTGATGCTTCATCAGAAGCGGTTGATGCCACGATGTATCGTCATATGATTGGGTCCTTGATGTATCTGATGAACATAAGACATAATATTTGATTTGTTGTGAACAACTTGAGCTAGTTCCTGACAGATCCTAGACATGTTCACTTGATTGATACAAAGCATATTCTGAGGTACCTGAAGGGTACAGTTGATTATGGGCTCAAGTATGAGGAAAATCAGAAGATTAACCTAGAGGGTTATGTTGATTCAGATTGGGTAGGCAGTACCATCGATAGGAAGAGCACTTCAGGATGTTGCTTTAGTATGGTATCAGGTATGATCTCTTGGTTTAGCAGGAAGCAATCCTGTGTGGTACTGGTTACAACTGAAGAAGAGTATGTCATTTCTTGTTTAGCTAGTTGCAAGCCAGTGTGGCTAAGAAAGCTACTGTCTAATTTATTTGATCTCCATTTGGATGTTACTAGTATATATTGCGACAACTAGAGTTGTGTGAAGTTGTTAGAGAACCCAGTGTTCCATGACAAGTCGAAGCATATCGAGATCAAGTATCACTATATCAGGGATATGGTGCAGAGAGGAGCAGTGAAGCTCCGGTATGTTACGACAGAAGAACATATAGCTGATGTGTTGGAAAAGCCATTGGCCAGAGTGAAGTTTGAGTACTTCAAGGAGAAGCTTGGTGTTCTCTATATCGAGGTTCCCTCCAAGGGGAAATGATGAGACCTAGATCCATTCTGACATGGTGAGAGGATTAGGTTCCTTCCATGGTCAAATGTAAGGGATGATCCATTCTGTCATGGTGAGAGGATTGGTTCCTTCCATGTCATATGTGAGTGTTGATCAATTCTAATGTGACTATAGGATTGGTTCCTACATGATCAGATATAAGTGTTGAATGCCACTCTTGGAATGGAGGCACCTAGTCAGTTACTAGGAATACTCAGTCTTGGACTAAGGGCCATTCTAATATGACTGAGGGATGTAGTCTCACATTATTATATATAAGGGTTTATTCCATTCTCTGGGAGAATGGAGTCACCTGGTCAGTTACTAGGAATCGCTAGTCTGGGACTGAGAGCCCTTTCGATGCGGTGTTTTCGAACATGGTTAGATGTAAGTGCAGAGCCCTTCCGATGTGGTGTTTTCAAACATGGTCAGATGTAAGTGCAGAGCCCTTCTGATGCGTTGTTTTCAAACATGGTCGGATGTAAGTGTAGATCCCTTCTGATGCAATGTGTTCGCACATGGTCAGATATAAGTGCTGAGCCATTCTCGCATGATGTGTTTACACATGGTTAGATGTGAGTGTTGGGCCTTTCTAACAAGATGAGGTTAGATGTGAGTGCTGGGCATGCCTTTCTGACAAGATGAGGTCAGATGTGAGTGTTGGGCATTCCTTTCTAACAAGATGAGTTCAAATGTAAGAGCTGGGTGGGACATTCTGACTTAGGGTTAGATATAAGAGTTGAAGACCTACATGAAGGCTAGGCCTACGACCAACATGAAAAATGGTTGGCTCTGTAGAACTTCCTGTGATGAGAAGAATCAAGAGATAGCACCAATGATGATGATCCAGATCAAGTGATGATACAATGATGATGATCCAGCAGTGGTGATCCAGATCGAGTGATGATCCAGATCCCATGATGAACAAGACTTGAACAGGAATAAGACTTGAAGATAAAAATGACTTGAAGATGAAGAAGAATTGAAGACGAAGATGACTTGAAGATGAAGAAGACTTGAATATGAAGACAACTTGAAGATGAAGATGACGAGATGATCCAGTCGATACAGAGAAGAAGACCAGTGCTGAAAATTGTGTCGAAAGAATACCTTCCTAGTTAAGAGGGAGTGTTGATGTATTTGTAACTTTGGAATGTATTCACTTGTATATTTCATTTATTGTACCCCGATGTTTATTTTGGGAAGTATCTATAATGTAATTGAGTCATGTCATACCCCGATGTTCCTATTGGGAGGTTCTATAATGTAAAAAAGTCATGTCAATTCATTATGGGTAACCCTCCTATTGTTCAAGGGTTAAAGTCCCTGCAGTTGCGAGGCCCTAGGGTTATTAAACTCTCATAGAGAAGTCGGTCCTAGTTAGTCATTGTCAAGTCAAGAATTAGTATAAATAGAGAGTGAGCCTCTCTATTTATGACACACTCACTCACACTCAGTTGTAGCGCATAGCTGAGGAAGAAGAAGTTGTTGGGGCTAGAGAGAAAGAGGATACTGCTGTCGAGATATCATATTACTATTTTTGGGCCTTTGTTATTGGTGTTGATTCTATCTCTAAGGAAGTTTTGGGGTTTTCTCCTTTATGGTTTCCCCAAGGAAAATATTTGTGTTCATTGTATTATGTTTTTTATTGTTGTGCTTGTTATTCTCTTAGTTAAGATCCTAAGTTATTGCTAGCTTAAATGATAAAAAATCTAACATGTAATCCTTGGCTGGAAAACATGAGAAACCCACTATGTGGCTTGGCTAGTCCTTATTTTAGGAGTTAGATTGACTAGGAACAGTCTGATAAACCCAATTGTATGCTGGCTTGACTGAGTAAGCCTAATAAACCCAGCATTGTTTGGCGTTTAATCCTGCAACATGATAAACAAAACTTGATGTTGCCTTGGCTGGAAAGTCTGATATACCCGACTGAAGGTTGGCTTGAATGAGTGTGTGTTTTGATATGGATTTGTGTAAGTCTGTTGTTCCCTTGTTCCTTGTGGAAATCATGCCCAGCTTGGGGGTGGAAGTGTTGTTGAGAGATTAATGAACACACTGGCCTATGTTTGGGTAGAATGTCGTAGCCACATAGCTATTTGTTGCACAGCTTAATCATCAAGATACGTATTCTTTGTTATTATGTTTATGAAATATATTTTCTTATGAATGAACATGTTGAACATGATGAATTGATTATGATGAATGATTGTTTATTCTATGAATTGGTCTATGAATTGTTATGTTCATGTTGAATGCTTATTGATGATCAAGTAGAGGTTTACCAGTATATGTTTTCCTGTATTTTACTCCTATATATGACTTGTGTTTTTGTAATGCTTTTTATTAAGTCCCTGGAGGCTAAAATCCTGTTGGTAGGCTTAGAATTCTTGTGATTTAGTGTTTTTGCCCCTTGGAATCCTCCTAAGAAAGTGGAAGGAGGAAACCAGAAAAAGGGAAGTGAAACAAGGAAGAAAGTTAGTTTTCCCCACCATGGGATCCACCTATGGAAGGTGGAAAAGAGGAAAGAAAAAAAGCAATGAAAATTCCAAGGAAAATTGAGTTTTTGACTTCTAAACCACTGCAGAAAGCGAAAAGGTGGAAGGCAGAAATCGAAAAATCTGGAAAAGATGAAGATAAAAGATGGATTTATGTGTTTCGAGGTCGGAATTTGGAGAGAAAAATGTTGGAATCCATAAGGTGGGAAACCGATGACAAAGGTAGTAATTTCACACATTTTCGCATTCTGAACGAAACACGGAATAATGGTTGAACGCTTCCATCGAATATTAAATTTTTGATTCCAGAGTTCTAAGAGGAAGGCAGAAAGAGGGAGTGTGGGAGGAGGAATAATGATGGAATATTTATATTTAATGAAAAAGTTCTAATTTTTGAGTTCCGCAAGCAGAAGGCAGAAAGAGGAAGTGCGGGGGGAGGAGTGCGAAAAGAACAGGTTCAGTACGAAAATGTTGTTTATAGTCACAAAAGTGATCTATAAAGGGAGAAAATACTTTTACAATGCTTTATAAGCCCAAGAATGAAGGTGGAAGAGTGTGTTAATACCCATGCCCTGTGTTTCGAAAGGTGAACAAGGGATCCTGAAGCAAAATTTTTAAGAATTCCACATTATGGGGTATGGGGACGTTACATTGTGGTATAAGAGCTATGGGTTGCAACATTGGGCCTGGATGGGCCAGAATTAATAGTTAAAAGAGATAAGAGTACCCTCTCATACCAATATTGTAGTACACTACATTGTGGTATCAGAGCTGGTAGCTACAGCACTATGCCTTGATGGGTCAGGTGAGAATAAGTAAATGGTTCTCTAATTTTGAATTTGTCATGCAACTAAAAATTGTGTTTATTAACACATTTTGCAGAGTCATAGCACAGTTTGGAAAGTGGGTTTTTGGCTCATCTATGAGAACCTACAACATGTATGATGAGCGAATTCCCAATGAGCACAGCGAAGATTCTATGGGGGAAAATGTCCGAGTGTGAAATTCCAAGATAGATTAAAATGGCAGAAGATTCAAGAAACCTCGCTAGACATTGCAACCACCATGAGAAGCCTGATTAAAGCTCATGAAGAGTATCATTTGCTGAATGTCACCATGTTGCATAGTTTGACAGACATCCAAAGGAGTATGATCTCTGGGCATCATGCAGTACATCTAGAGGGAAATACAAGCGGTGTGAGAAGAAGAAATAAATCTTCTAGTGGGTCATCTAAATCTGAAGGATCCATTAGGGGTCCCAGTTCTTCGTTTCACAAAGATAAGTGAAATATGTGCTATAGAAACACTTCACATGATGATTTTAAAAAGGCAAGACCTCCTACATTTAATGGTGAGCTAAATACTAGTCAAGAAGATGAATCTTGGATTCTAGGTATGAATAAATATTTCCAAGTCCAAGACTACTCAGGAAATATGAAGACTAGGGTATCCATATTCAATATGAATGGAAGAGTGTCCATATGGTGGGAGCACCTCGAGAAGGTGAGGAAGATCAATGACAAAAATATAGTGTGGAAGCAGTTCAAGAAGCATTTCAAGAAGAAATACCTCTCTGACAGGTACTATGATGACAAGATCAAATAATTCCATGATCTGAGATTGGGGTAGCAGACCATGGAAGAGTATGCTAAAAGGTCCTTGGATTTGTTGATGTATGTCAAGTACATGATAAGGTTAAAATATAGAGGTTTCTGAGTGGGATACCTCAAGCATACAAAGACAGGATTGAGTTTCATGAGCCTAGAACTCTAGAAGAGGTTACTAGGAAGGCCAATTATTGTCATGATCATAACAAAGGAAAACCTGATTACCATAAGGCATGGACGGGTAAGAGAAATGAGAAGTATGACCAACTGAAGAAATGTTTCAAACCTTCTAACTTTAGGAATCAGCAGAAGCAACCATCACAACCTGTGATTAATCTAGCTAGAGTGATAGGAGAAAATCCAAGATATCCACAACATAACAAATAACCACTCCAATGTTGCAAATGTGGTGGACCCCATCTGCATAGGTATTTTCCACATGAAAATGGGAATGTAAGTCCATATTACAATATTCAAGAAGCTGAAACAATGGGTCAAGTGGCAAGGAATGTCCCTAGGATCTATGCAGCACTAGAGGACCTTCAAGCATACCATCAGTAAAATGTGGTTGAAGTTGCAGGTAATATTGCTAAGCAATCTATTTCTGTTTTGATTGATTTTGGATGTACTCACAATTATATTACTCCCATAGTTGTTGAGATTTGTGCTTTTAAGAAGTTAAGGCATATAAAATCATGGTTAGTTCAGCTAGCCACTAGAACCAAGAGGAAAGTTAGTGAAGTGGTAAGTAAATGTCCATTTGTCATGGATGGATTAGTCACTTATGCAGTTCTGAATGTTCTGCCATTTGGTTCCTATGATGTTCTCATTGGAATGGATTGGTTGGAAGCACATAAAGCAAAGCTTGATTGTTACAACAAGACTTTTGAGTGCCTGGATGAAGAAAGAAACTTAAGGGATGTAAGAGGCATTCCAAATGTGATTTATGTTAGGCATATTTCAGCAATGCATCTGAAGAAGTTATGTAGGAAAGGTTGCAGAGTGTATGCAGTTCATGTTTTGGAGGCAACAAAGAATGAAACTCCTAGGTTGGAGGACTTTCATGTTTTTCTAGAATTAAGGAATTTTTTTCCTAATGAAATTCTAGGGCTTCCTCCAAAGAGGGACATTGATTTCAAAATTGAACTTGTGTCAAAGGCAGGACCAGTGTCAAAGAAACCCTACATGATGAGTACACCAGAAATGCTAGAGGTGAAGATGAAGCTGCAAGATTTGTTGGAAAATAAGTATATCATACCAAGTGTATCTCCTTGGGGAGCACTAGTTTTGTTTCTTAAAAAGAAATATAGTACACTCAGGTTGTGTATTGATTACAGATAGCCAAACAAAGTCACTGTAAAGAATAAATATCCTTTACCTCAAATGATGACCTCTTTGATCAAAAAGGAGGAGCAGAGGTATTTTCCAATATTGACATAAGTTCTTGTTACCATAAGGTAAGAATAAAGGATGAAGACATTCATAATACAACCTTTAGAACAAGGTATGGACATTATGAGTTTGTAGTGGTACCATTTGGTCTCACAAATGCACTAGCTACAGTTATGTGCCTTATAAATAGTGTCTTCAGTAGGTATTTGTACAAGTTTGTTCTTGTCTTCCTTGATGACAGTCTTATTTATTCTAAGAATGAGGAAGAGCATGAAGAACATATGAGATTGACATTGCAATTTCTCAGGGAGCATAAGCTGTATGCAAAGTTGAGAAAGTGTGACTTTTACAAAGATATGATTCATTATTTGGTTCACATTATCTTAGATGAGGGTATATCTATAGATCCTAAAAAGATTGAAGCCATTATGAATTAGCCTACTCCAGGAAATGTGATATATGTAAGATATTTTATGGGGCTTGCAGGTTACTATAGGAGATTCATTGAAGGATTCTCCAATGTAGCACATTCAATCACTTCTCTGAAAAAGAAGGGGATAAAATTTGAATGAACACCAAGGTGTGAAGAAAGCTTCCAGCAGTTGAAGAATATTATCACACGTGCACCAATTTTGAAAATTTTAGACCCATAGAAGGATTTTTTGGTGTTTACTGATGCATGCGGGTAAGGACTTGGAGGATTTCTTATGCAAGACAACCACGTGGTATGCTATGAGTCAAGAAAGTTGAAGGATCATTAGAAGAAATATGCCAGTCATGATTTAGAACTTGCAGCCATAGAACATTCTCTCAAGATATGGAGGCATTACTTAATGGGCAGAAAGTTTGAGTTAAGGACAGACCACTATGGTCTGAAATATTGGTTTGATCAGCCAACTCTAAATTATAGGCAAGTTAGATGGTTAGAATTTTTATGTGAGTTTGATTTTGAAATCAAACACATGGAAGGAAAATAAAACAACGTGGCAGATGCACTCAGCATAAAGATGCACGAAATGCATGTGGCATCTCTTAGTGTTTTCCAGACATATTTGAGACAAAATATTTTTAATCATACTGTTGAAGATGAAATGTATGTGCAGGTAAAACTCAAATTGCAGCCACAAATTCTGGAGAAGAGGTATGACGGATATAAATTGGAAGAATATGGACTTCTTATTTATAAAAACAAAATTTATATTCCAAATGTAGCATATTTGAGGAGAGTTGTTATTGATGAAATCCATGAAACTCCATATTCTGGTCACCCAAGATATCATACGACAATTGCTACAGCCATAAAGCAGTATTTTTGGCTAAGAATGAAGAAGGACATTGTTGAGTATATTTCAAAGTGCATGAAATATCAGTAGGTGAAGTTTTAGCATCAACACCCAACAAGTTTGTTGCATCCTTTTCGAGTTCCAAAATGGAAATGGGAAGTTGTTTCCATGGAGTTTCATTACAATATTGCCAATGAATTGGAGGAAGC
The DNA here is from genome assembly GCA_001517045.1 of Pseudotsuga menziesii. Taxonomy (NCBI): domain Eukaryota; kingdom Viridiplantae; phylum Streptophyta; class Pinopsida; order Pinales; family Pinaceae; genus Pseudotsuga; species Pseudotsuga menziesii. Next base: position 90,060 of record LPNX010685736.1, on the reverse strand, counting down.
ATGATTCCATCATGTTTGTGGTGGAAATTTTGACAAAGGAAACACATTTTATACCAGTCAAGTCCACTTATAATACTAATTCGATTGCAAAAATATTCATGAAGGATATTTCCATATTGCATGGATTTACTAAGGAAGTAGTGTACGATAGGGATCCTAAGTTCACTTCCAATTTTTGAAAGGGTTTGTTTGCAAATTTGGGTACAAAGTTGAACTTCGGCACTTCCTACCATCTTCATACTAGTGGAAAGATAGAGAGAGTGAATCAAGTGTTGGAATACATGCTTTGCATTATGTGATGGACAAACCATCCAAGTGGGAGGATTATCTATACTTGGTAGAGTTTGCTTATAATAATGGGAAGCAAGCATCCTTAGGGATGAGTCCTTATGAAGCTTTGTATGGAAAAAAGTGTAGGACACCTATGACTTGGGATAACCCAGTGAACATTATTGTTCTTGGTGCAGGATTGCTCAAGTAGATGGAGCAAGAGGTTGCAAAGATTGGGCAGAATATGAAAGCATCCTAGGACAGGAAAAAGAGTTATGTAGATAAGAATAGGGTGGATAGAGAGTTCAATGTTGGTGATCATTTTTACCTCAGAGTGAGGGAAAGGAAGAGTTCCTTGAAGCTTGGAAGTTGTGCCAAGCTATCACAGAGATACTATGGGCTGTTTGAAGTGCTTGAAAAAATAGGGCTAGTTGCATATAGACTTTCATTTCCTTCTAGCACTAGAGCTCATAATTTTTGTCATGTTTCTTTGCTTAAGAAATATGTACATGATTCTAACCATGTGATAAATTGGGATGTGATTCAGGTGGAACCCAAGGGAGAGTTCAAAATCAAGCCATTACACATCCTCTAGAGGAAGGTCACAATGCTCCAGAATTGAGCTGTTGGACAAGGTGCAATGGGAGCACTACAATACTGATGAGGCTATGTTGGAGCTAGAGGATGCCATGTGATTGGCACATCCATTTTTTTCCAATTTTGTAGAGTAGTGAGGGCGGTAAGAGTGTAGCATTTTTGTTCAATTTTCTTAAGCACTCAGGACAGTGTTGTTGTAAGGGGGAGGGGAATGTAATACCCTGGTTTCAACCCGATGGTATTAAATTGTACATGATGTATATATTGCATTTTGAATCATGGCAAGGAGCTCAAGGCCAATGCCCTGCCATTGATTGGGTTTTTGTGTATAGGTGATCAAGGTTGATGCCTATGGTTGTTATGATAGTCATGCACTATATATCTTGAATATCATGTAAATGCATAATTCAATAAATACCACAGCTAGCTATGGAACTACAACATGACAAGAGATGCAGGAATGATTTCATAGAGGAATAGGGAGTGATTAAACCAACAAATTCTAGGTGAGTGATTCCAGGTTCAATCCTCACAAAACCTAGTTTAATTAAAATAAAAACCTTTGTTTTTTGTTGTCTAAGTCACCCAAGAAGACATGAGATGGAATAAATCCTTTTTGGATAGAAATTTTGTTCCCGCTAGCTGATGTTAAGCCACTTGCTAGTTATCAATCAAAATGAACTAGCAAACATTGGATCTAGATCAATGGTTGACCTTAAATAAAATAAATCGTATTTCATAAAGTATCGCACCCTCCAAGTTTTCTTTACCTGTACTAGTTCACTCACCGAAATTGTTGTGCTACGTCAATCAGTTTGATGGTTGATCTCAACTGTAGATCGGTGTAAACATTTCCATTATTTGGCCCTTCCACCTTGGTTTGTTCGTGTGATCATGCATTCAATTTTCTTGCAGAAAATTGGTTGAGGTAGTTAATTCCTTGGGAAGAGAAAGGCATGGCAGTCGATTTCATGACTAAACAAGCCTGCAGTTTATAGAGGGGTTGTTCTTTCTTCTAACGAAAGTAAAACCCTAAAATTGCGTGCCCATTCTAGAAATCCATTCTTCATCTGAATGTTGTGGTCATTCCATTCCATTCTACCATTCGGGGGATTGATTATGCATTGTGGTTCATTCTCCTGAGTTGCAGAGAAGGTTTTGTTGTGGGTGTGCAGCGTGGTTCACTGTGCAGTGTGGTTCAATCCATTTGCATTGTGTTACAGAGTGGTGTGCAAACCTATTTTCTCTATGTTACAGAGGGGAGCCTATGTTGTTCTGATTTGCACCCTGGTTTGGGTTTGAATTGTATGCAATACTGAGGAGTGGAAGAGAAGAGGAATGGGATTGATAAACCTAGTACAGAGAGGAAACTCATGAAAAGGTAAGATTGGTTGGTAAATATTCACTACATGCCCTAGAGAACACTAGAAGGGAAGGCATATCCCGACGAATAGTGGAGCAGAGAAGGGGATTCCTTCCTTGTGTTGGGTATGTAGGTAATGAGAATACCAAGCCAAATAGACCTTATGGAGGTGTCCTTAGATCTTGAATGATCTACTAGATTAGTCATTCTACCTTTCCACTTCCTTAGCATCCTGTTAAACACAATCATATATTGGCTTTCCTCTGTCCTGTTTCATTTGGCCATTTGTAATCCTTGGCTGGATAGCCTGAGAAACCCACTTTGAATGATGGCTTTCCTAAGTGCCTGATAAACCCATCTGTGGCTTGGATGGTGCTTATTGTGGGATTTTGATTGATTGGGAATAGTCTGATAAGCCCATCTGTATGCTGGCTTGACTGAGTATGCCTAATAAACCCATCATTATTTGGCTTGTAAGTCTATAGCCTAATAAACCCAACTTGTTTTTTTCTTGGTTCAACAGTCTCATAAACCTGAATGAAGCTTGTCTTGACCGTGTGTGTGTTTTGATTTGGCTGTGTGCAATTCTGTTGTTCCATAGATCCATTTGGAAATAATTCCTAGCTCGGTGGTGATAGTGGTGTTGAGAGTTTAATGAACACACTGGCCTGTGGTTGGGTGGAATGTTGCAGCCACATAGCTAGTTGATGGAAAACTTAATCATCAAGATAAGTATTCTTTGTTATTATGTTTATGTAATGTATTTTCTTATGAATGAACATGTTGAACATGATCAATTTATTATGATTAACGCTTGTTTATGCTATGAATTGGTCTATGAATTCTTATGTTCATGTTGAATGCTTGTTGATGATTAAGTAGAGGTTTACTAGTATGTTTCCATGTATTTAACTCCTATATATGCCTTGTGTTTTTGCAATGCATTTTGCTTAAATCCTTGGAGGCTAAAATCCCATTGGAAGGATTAGAATGCTTGTGATTTAGTGTTTCCACCCCTTGGAATCATCCTAAGGAAAGTGGAAGGTGGAAACCAAAAAAAGGGAAGTGAAATAAGGAAGAAAGTTAGTTTTCTGCACCCTAGGATCCACCCACAGAAGGTGGAAAAGAAGAAAGCGGAAAAGCAATAAAAATTCCAAGGAAAAGTGGAGATTTTGACTTCCGAACCACTATGGAAAGCGGATATTTTTAGATCCATCATATCATATTATTCATATGTCTGCAATCATCTTTGAATTTGTCATACTTGTCATAGATTTCAACACTTGTTGAGATAGAGTGCAAGGAATCTCCTTCCAAGTGGTAAACCTTGTCTTCTAGTATCTTCCTCTTCCATGGGAGTTACTCTCCTTTACCTATTTGTTGGAAGAGAAAGTCAGTAAATCCAACTATAACTATAGTTGACTTAGTCGATTAGCTGACTAAGTCGATCAGCCGACTAATTAGAGATTAGGTCGGCCACATAAGGTCGTGTCGGTTGACCGAGCCGACAGGTAGTTATTTGTAACTATTTTGTAATTCATATATAGTAGGATGTTGAGCTAGATGAGAACTCGGTTCAGTTCTCTATATTGTATGGACCCTTTTTTTTAATATAATGTGTTATTCTGCCTACTTGTTTTTGTCTCTTGTTTCTGCTATGTATGTATTCTTTTAAATGTGTATTATTGGTAACCCTATGTGATCTGTGAGATTACAACATTGGTTCCATTGTCGGTAGTACATGTCTGAGATGTATACCAGCAGACGATATCAGAATAGGAGATTAAGGACTAGTGGGAGCGTAAAATAGCAAACTACTTGAAAAATTACGCACGAAGAAATAGATTAATGACTGCTCAAGCAAAGGAAAGGTTCTTTACTGAAACCCATGAGAAGTTTGTAGAATCAGTGCCCCAGCTTTTGAAGAAACTCCTATATGAAAAAGCCGGAAGCGACCACCACCACCGCCGCCACCACCACCACCACCACCACCACCTCCCGAAGAAGACAATGACAGTGACTCCGACATGGGTTACAGATCATCACACATCCCTCTATATGAGGGTGACAAGGATCCTAGATGACATTGGTTCATCTACGAATCGACATGGGAGGAAAACCAAATCATAGATGAAGAAAAACAGATGGCGCAGTTAGGTGGTGCCTTAAGGAAAAGGGCATTAACATGGTATATGACCTTTTTTGAAAGAACCCTCAGAGCAACTAAAGTGAAAGTCAAAGCACAACTTTGTCATTCTTAAAACTCCAGATGCAAAACATCTGGTAGTAAAGAAATTGAAGACAACATCGCAAAAGTCAGGAGAAACTGTTCGCGACTACGACAAATGCTGGAAAGACAATCTCAGCCAATTGGATTATGTCATTGATGAGCAACTATTAATCCAGTGGTTTCTTATAGTTCTGTCATAGAAAATTCATTGGCACATAAGTCTGGAGACATTCAAAACTTATGAAGATGCACTTACTAAATCTCTACAAGTAGAAATGGATGAAGATATTCTAGTGTACCCCACGGATCATAGACTGGAGGAATAGCTTGAGATCATGCAGAAATCATTAAAAGATCTAAAACTTAAGAGTCAGGATATCTGATGCACAAAATGTTCAACGGCTGGACATTCAAAAGAAAACTGTTGACAGGATATCATCTGACAGGACGTTCGATTTTTGCAAACAAAGTGTTTTTGCGACATTTTCCAAGACCATGAAGATCACATGACAAAATATTTCCTGTTTAACATGAAAAATGACAAAGCATCTTGGTGCGCTATTTGCGAAACAAATAATCATGCCACAGAAGATTGCCATCTAAACCTAAAAAATTGACAGAACTATCACACAGTCCACTAGACTAATGTAGTCACACAGAACAATGAACAATGAAACAATGCACAAAATGACTAGAATAATCAAAGATATGAAGGTTGTCGATACGAACGTCGTTTCGACAACCGACATGGAGGATATGGAAGTAGAGGTCGATTCTTCGGGAATTGAGACAACCGACCACGTCGGCCCATCCAATGTTTCACATGTTACAAGTAAGGACACCGATATGCAGACTATCTATACAAGGATAGGACTGACCTAAAATTCTGTACTAGTTGTGGAGTAGGGGATCACTCATTAGAGGATTTCCCTACTATGCTTTAAAAAATAAATAAGAAGAAAAATGTTAATGTCTTCTCATGTGTGCAAAAACATGATATAATTAATACAAATAATTTGCATATAGTAACCCGACAAGTGACAAAAATTCGGAATGATAAACCACGAATAAGCAAAATAAACTAAAAGAATGTTTATCCTGACCCAGTTAAAGAAAAACAAATATATAAAGATGCAACAAATGTATTTAAAGAATTTTCCCAACAAGAAGAAGCAGATGACAACCGACATAACACAGTAAAAGAGTTAATACACTTAGTACAAAAATATAAAACAGTATCTCAATTCATCGACTTACTGTATAAAATAAAACACAACAACAACACCAAAAAACAAACAAAGAGTATTTGCATTCTAAACCAAAAATATAAAAGTGATGTCGACCCACTTGTCGACCTGGAAATTGAAGGATACAATGTCTGTGCTCGATTTCGGATCGCAGGTAAATATTATGACTCGAGACACATGGGAATAGTTAGGCAGACCTCGATAATACGAGTTAGGAATATACCTGAAACTAGCCGACCAAGTCCTAATTGAACCTATTGGATTCTGGAAAAATGTTGACACAACAATAAAAGGAATATCGACCAAAGTTGACTTTGAAATTATTGACCCTAAGGAAGGATCCAACTCCTTCCCAGCGTTAGTAGGTCGACCTTGGGGGAGAAAAATGAAATCCTCGATATGCTTAGATAAAGAAAGAATAAAATTAAAATGGAATGGACAAAAATTCATTGTACCTATTCATCCATCCCAAGGAGAACCTTGGACAGAACCAATTGATGAAGAAGTTGAAATCCGACAACTATATCAGATACAGAATAATGAAGATTACATAGAACCTAATATATATGGTGAAATTTACTTAGGCAACCAAGATTCAGTAGGATACAATTTAGATGCAGAACTATATGATTGGGAAGTTGAAAACTATGAAACAAAAGAAAGAGGATATTGGACCATTCAAAAAGTACAGAAGAAACCAATCAGACAGTGCTTTGTGGTGTCCATCATCCCAAAAATATTTGAGAAGAAAACTAGGGAATATCCTACCTTGAAACCAACAAATATAAATATCACAAAAATCCCAAGATATAAATAAAGAGAATCACCAGTTATGCACGTAGAGAAAGTATCTAGGAACATTAGTGAACATGGCTAACTACAAAGCTTAGTGGAAACTTTTACAGGACAAGCTGGTAGATGGTGGGATACCCATCAGTCAAGACTACAGACATGGACAACGTCTTTGACTTATTTTGTAGAAAGATTTGGAGGGAAGAAGTTAACCAACCAAGCTTAGATACCTATATTTACCCAAGGACAAGATCTAGAAAACCACATAAAGACATGTGAAAAAGAATGGAGAAGACTTGGATATAAAGATGAGCGTACATGGCCACACCTATTCCCATCAAAACTCTCTAACTTACCAAACAAATGGTACAAAATGGAAGAAGCTCAAGGTGAAAAATTCCTATGGCATGAACTCAAAGAGAATTTTATCAAATATTTCAACTTTGTACCCCAAAATGAGAATTTGGTTGAAACGGAAAAACAGATCAAAGCATTTGTACAACCAACAAAAAACAAAACCCCAAAACATAACTGACTGACAACAAAATGCAATAATATACAAACCGGGACAATTCCACAGTCAATAAGACTACCAATGGAAAATGAAAATTCAGAAGGAAAAAGCTTTAGATGGAAATCAAACCATGCCGAAACAACAAAACCAATTCACACAGTAATCAAAGTCGAGACAACCGACAAGGAAGACATCGACCGAATTACTGTAGTAGAATTTCCTGCTACATTTTCATAGTTTAAAGGAGGGAGTCGACTAATCAATGAGACAAAATCCCCTGAATGGTTAGACGCTAAAGTGAAAATCAAAGAAGTCAACATATCAAATGATGATCGACCAAAAATAACAAAAATTGGAGACTACTGGACTAAAGCACGGACAACAGAGATAGTAAACCTAGTGAAAGAATTTCAGGATGCATTTTATACAGACTACAATGATCTCAAATGTTTAGTACATGAAATGGGTGAAATGAATATTGACATTAAACCTGATGTTTGACCTATAAAGAAAATACCATATAAACTAGCTCATAAATACAAAGAGATATTCAAGAAAGATATTGATAACATGCTTGCATCAGGAATTATCTACCCTATTAACCAATCAGAATGGGCAAGTCCAATGGTGGTTCAACCAAAGAAACATGATCCAACCAAGCTAAGGATCTATGTTGACTTCATAGAACTCAATAAAGTTACATTAACAGACCCATTTCCAACTCCTTATGCAGATGAAATCTTAAATGAGGTCGCAAGACATGAATGCTACTCATTTATAGATGGATTCTCAGGTTATAATCAAGTACCAATAGCCAAAGAAGACTAGAGAAAGACAACATTCATATGTGAATTTCACTCATTTTCTTACAGGTTCATGCCTTTTGGACTTAAAAATGCACCTGCAGTCTTTTCAAGGATTGTGGTTTAAACATTTCAAGAGTACATTTACAAAACAATAGCAGTATATCTTGATGATTTGACAATATACTCTACAATGAAAGACCATTGTAAATGTCTAAGGCTTATGTTGGAACAATGTCGACAAATCCAGTTATATTTGAACATGAAGAAGTGTATATTTTTGACCCCCATAGGGATATTGTTAGGACACGTTGTCTGTAAAGAAGGTATTAAAGTCGACTTCACAAAAATAAAAATCATCCTCAACTTAAAACCACCAATGAATCCAAAACAAGTCAGGGTACTACTTGGTCATACCGGATATTATAGAAAATTCATAAGACATTATTCAGATATGACATACCCACTGGAATAACTGCTAAGAGAGTATCCAAAGTTTCGAATGGACAGAGGAGTGAAACATATCATTTGAAAAACTAAAAAGAAATCTAGTAGAATCACCCATCCTAAGGTTTCCAAAATGGTCGACCAAATTCCTTTTACACATCAATGCATTAGGCCTAGCAATAGGAACAATCCTAACTCAGCCAGGAGATGATGGAATGGAATACCCTATAGTTTATAGTAGCAGAAAACTAAATAAAGTTGAAAGAAACTATTCGACAATAGAAAGAGAAGCATTAGGAATGGTCTTCGCACTACAAAAATATCGACACTACCTACTAGATAATCCATTTATCTTTTACACCGACCACCAAGAACTAAAATACCTCATAAATAAGCCTCTACACCATGGAATAATTTGTTGATGGCTACTTCTATTCCAAGAATTCAAATTCAAAGTCGTCGTCAGACCAGGTAAGTTAAGTGTCGATCCTGACCATGTATCCCGAATTGACACAGGAGAGGAACCGACAAGAGTTGAGGATGATTTACCGAATGCACATCTATTTCGAATAGAAGCAGTCCCAATAGAATTGGAGGAAATAACGCAGTTCTTAGAAAACAGGAAAGCACCAAAAGGCATGAATATGAAGAAGAAATAGATCTTATCCATGAAAGATGCACCTTATAGCCTCATAAATGGATTCCTATATAAAATGGGTTTAGATGACATCCTCGGAAGGTGTGTACTAGAACATGAACGAAATAATATTATGCACAAAGCACATTACGGATCTACCGGAGGACATTTCCAAGCAGACACAACTACAAAGAAAATCCAACAATCAGGGTTGTGGTGGTTGACACTTTACAAAGATTGAAAAAATTTGTAAGCCAGTGTGACAGATGTCAACGACTGGGTCGACCCCTTCCTAGTATAGAAATTCCCTTGATATCAGTAAACCCAAGTTTGACATTTTAAATTTGGGCTATCGACTTCATAGGACCATTTCCCATACCAGCAAAAAGAACAGGTGCAAGGTACATAATAACTACAGTTGAGTACATAACCAAATGGGCAGAAGTAGAACCAGTCGACAAATGTTCGAGCAAGGTAGCTGCTAAGTTTATCTATGAGAATATCATTACCAGATTTGGATATCCTCTAACCCTAATCAGTGAACAGGGAACACACTTCATTAATAAAACTATTAAAACATTAACATATCAGTTCCAAATCGACCACTGTCAAAGTACAGCTTACCACCCTCAGTCGAATGGAGCAATTAGAGTATTTAACAAAACATTAACAAAAGGATTAACAAAAATATGTAACACCGACAAGGACGACTGGGATGAAAAGATACCTGCAGTACTATGGGAATACAGAACAACATACAAGCGTTCAACCGACCAAACACTGTTTCGACTAGTTTATGGACAAGAAGCAGTAGTTCCACTACACTTTCGACAATAGACACCTATTATCATAGAGATTTTACATGTCGATGTCGAACAAGGAAGAAAATACCGAATGCTGCAACTAAGTAAACTAGAAGAACACTGACTAATTGCAATATAGCATCAGGAAATCCAAAAACAACAACAAAAGGCATGGCATGATCGAAACATCAAAAACAAAAACTTGTCGGTGGGAGACCTTGCCTTACTATACAATAGTCGGGTAAAAGGAAAACCCAAAAAGCTACATATAGAATGGATGCGATCGTATGCTGTCAAAGAGATACATGCCAATGGATCAGATCGACTAAGGACATTACAAGGCATAGTATTTCAAAAAAAAAATTGTTAATGGTGCCTGACTAAAATGGTACAGAAACTAAACAAGTATGAAAAGAAAAAAATGACCATAACCGTTAAACAAAAGCTATAAAAATCTGAAAATCCAAAAAGAAAAATAGGATCGAAATACATAAAGAAGTATGATAGGAAATCACCACTACGACAGCTGACATCACGCCCATCGGTATAACACCATCGAACATTTTCATGATCGACATCGACCAACGACCTCGACAATCCCATCGTGCATTCGTGACTACGAGCACCAAAAAAAAATCACCATTAACACAAACTCAAGTGTTTGTGCTGGACCATCACATCCGCCATTAATACACCCATCGACAAAAAACGTCAAACGCATCAATTATAAATATTGAATCGCCAAAGGATGATCTACCGCATTTCAAACATAGAGAGAAACTTAGCAACTAGACAAATGAAAGCCAAGAATACTGAAGTAAAATCGACCAACTAATCGACAAGATGGCACCAAAAAAAACCAGAGTTGCATCCAAGGCCAAAGAACTATACACTGCAGAGACACCATTAGTAAGGAGATTAAAGAACATCAAGAATGCTAAGGTCTAGGAGAGCTCATGGACAAAATTATGGGCTAAGATAAAAGAATGTGCTTATGTCAACAAAAAGCCTACCGTAGCTGCAAAGAAAATCAACCATATTACCATTGTAAACTACATTAACACGCCGCTCATGGCCAGTTTTGGAGACACAAAGGAAACGGTAGTGAAATTTATCATAAGTCGGTACCACAACGATAGATTTTACTTCGACAGACTAGTCGACATCTCTAGGGAAGTAATCTACAAATTAACAGGTCTATCAAACCAAGGTGAACCAGTATCGGTTGGTATAAAAGAAGGACTGGGCAAGGAGGTAACAGGATCAGCATTAGGCAAAAAATCCAAATGGATAATGATTAGCCAAATACAAGCTCGAATGCTACAAATAGTGGCCAAAATCATAGCCACTGTGCTTACACCAACAGGTCGAGGAAGCAACCTCAAACTGGATATGTTGGAGGCAGTGGATAACATTGACGACACAGGAAAAATATACAGATGGGATAAGTATGTCGCTGACATGCTCAAAGGAATCTATGAAAAATGCCAGGAGTCGGGGGGGATTATAAGGTTCCCATCCCTCATGATATGGATAGTCATTTAATCCTTGTTCCCTATTTGGGACAAAAAATTTCAAGAACCGAAAAAATTCCATAACCATCCTCCCAAAATGGAACAATGAAGGAACTAGCGAAAGGAAAAGTGTTGTTAGAAAAATGGTTCCAACAACTCAAAGTCCACACGACCAGATGGAGGGTGCCCCAGAACATTCGATGAAGTCTTCCCAAAAATACCCATATCCCGTTAGAACTTGACCATACCGTGGTGTGGTACATGCAGGGTGTTAGGACAAAGGACAAGAATCTCGACTACTACCCGATAATCGAAAAGATTTTTCGGGAGCTAGCTTGACAGTCGGGTACAAAACTGTTGATACCATCAAGGGAAAAATAGATAGACCTATCGCTAGAAGAGCTGCTGGCAAACCAGGAAAAAGAAGAAGATTATGAGGTTAGCTTATACATCAGCACATTTGTGTCAGAGGAGACATCGGTCGAAAGAACTGGTCGACTGCAAATCATAATCAAACCACCGACAGCACAAAGGAAAGAGACACAATCAGAACAACAGGTAACCAATACGGCTAAAGAAAGCACCATCTTGACTCAAGACCCAAGAGGAGAGATAGATACTGAAAACCCAGAGTACGCTGTCACCAAGGAAAATATACACAAATTGTCGAAGGAGATAACAGCATCGAGAAAAATAAAAAGAAATTAAGAACAAGAATAGGGGAAGGGTAAGTGCAAGCTTATCATTGCAGAGTCCTCAAAAGATAAGCAATAACTGGCAGCTACTGCATGTGACATTATAGATGATGCCACAGTAAACAAAGTTCTGGTGGAAACCCAGTTCTAGAAATTTGTCGAAGGAGGGGCACAACAAGGTCGGTCGAAGAAGGAAAAAAGCACAAATACATTGACAGCCTAAAATGTTGTGGATCTCGTATCTACACCTCCACCCCCATCTCCAACCAAAATAACATAAGAGCTAATTCCAAAACCTCCTTCCATAAGCCCACTCAACATATGCAAGAATTCTATGCTGGAAAACTTGAAGGAAAGGTTCGACAGAGACAAAGACCTCCAGGAATTTATTGAAAAACTGTCGAAGCTACTCACCATGGTACAAAATATCTCCACCAAATTCCCTTTATTCGAAGTTGGCAGGTCTATACTACCTGCTCCTCAACTTGGCCAAGTACCTCAGAGGCCAAGGACTTTGGCAGTCATAAGATTGAAATTTCAAAGAAACACCGACAAAGAAGCTGTCATTGTCGCAAGTCGGACTACATCTATCATCTCGACCATCCCCGAACCCCACCCACCAGCCTCTGAACTAACCGAAGATGAGGAAGGACAAAACATGGAGGAAATAAATCAAGAAATCAACCAACTATTCTCTGACCTTCAGGAAGACTCACCCCCTTAGATCATCATCGCATCACCTGACCATACCTCCACCAACCCAATCACACCTGACCATTCACCACCACTCCCCAAACTAGAACCTGTACTCAAACCAACTACACCAGAACCACCTCTGCCGAAACAATTAGCACCAACAACATCCACATCTGGACCCTCTGTATCCAACCAACTAGATGCACAACCAGCTATAATAGTCATCCAACCGACCCAACCAGAAATACCATCAACCACTACTAGCCAACAACCAGACAATCCAATTTTGACTCTTGCAGGTACACAGGTGCCAAATCAAGCAGAGCAGCAAAAGTACAAAAAGAAGAAAGACAAAAATAAGAACGATCATCAAGGACAGACGACAATGGTCCATATCAGTCAACTTGGGTCGACCACTACAGTCGATGCAACCAAGCTGAGGGATGGATAATTAGGGGAACTCTTGGAAACACTGGAAATTGAAGCAAAGAAAAGGAGCCAGAACAGACGTAAGGAGCTTGATGATAACGAAATAGAACAAGTCGAGCTCCTTAACAAATGCAAAAACCTTGTGCAATCTGTGCTACGAGGACCGATAGAGGCCGACATCGACAAGCTGCTAGAAAACGCTTATCAGTTGTTTGAGAGCGTGGTGTCGATGCTACAGGCACAGATGTAGGACACAAGAGGGAAGATGAAAGAAGAAATAGATCGACTGTTGATTCATCAGAATACATCTTTTTCAAAAGCATACAAGGTATTACAAGATCACATGGAGGAGTCGGTCATTACTGAAGAAGTACTACAAGATTGGCTTGCTTATTATGGGAAAGTCTATCAGCAAACCCTACAGACCCGACAAGAAATACAAGTGTTGGAGAAGAGAAAAAGCATAGAGGAAGCACTTAGAAGCACAACTGAAAATCAAATAGTGCTTAAAACATCCAAATTATAGAAGCAAGAGTGATAAGAACATTAGTGGGTGCAACAAGCAATTCCAAGTTTAGAAACATTAGACATCATCTGCCCACAGATGAAATGAATTTTTGAAACAACAGAGGAAAAGGACCAGTTTATGGGTCTTAACATGGAAAGTATAGCAAAACTTTCCATTCAAGAAAAAATGTCAATATTATCAAGTCTGACTACATCAACCATAAACATCCAAAAAGTACTGCAAAGTTGGACGGAATTCCAACATCAGCTGGTAGTAACAACTGAAGCAATTGTCGAAGTCTGTGTATAGAAGATACCAACCATCAGATGTCATGTCCCTGACCCTCTAATCCAGCGAAGAGGGATGTGACGAACACCAAACACCAATGCATATAGGCAAACAGCCCCAAGAACATGAACAAAACATCAATGCTGAAATTAAAAACTTACATAATGCATACTAAGATGCATAAACATACAAGCATACACAGATGCAGAATGAATCAACAATCAGCAGAAGCGACACACATACATTTCAAGCATTCAACATGCTCATCATAATTCATTTGACATCAATATAATTTCAGAGATGAAACAACTAGAAGTACTTATCTTTTTAAGGAAGAATTCACCCCACAACCAACTACGTCGCTGCAATGTTCCACCCAACCATAGGCTAGCGTGCTCATCAATCTCTCAGCAACACTGCCACCCCCGAGCTGGGCATGATTCCTCAAGGAATAAGGGTCAATGCAGGCTTACACATATCCAAGGTTTGCCAACACACATCCAAACCCACACCATAGGGTTTACCAGGTTGTCAAGGAGCTAGGAAAGGCTAATGCTAAGCTGGTGGCCACAACACCAGCCTTCTCAAGCATACCCAGTCTCTAATCCTACTCACAATAGTCCGAAGACCAACCACTACACACCGCAGCAAAACCACCCACTCACAGCTCTGTGATGAAGGCAAAGACAACCGGGGACAGTCCCAAACCAAAGATGAAACATGGCTCAGCCCACAAGGAAACTCAGAGTTGTTCTTGGCCCTAGCATGGCCAAAACAACTCAACAACAACACCCAAAACTAGGGTACTTCATCAACCCAGCTCCACAATAAAAACGGTGGCAACTTTACACAGCCCACAATGGATAAAAAAAAGAACTCCACAGTCCCCAAATGTAACAGCAACCACAATCATCACATAAGGCAGACAACAGTCCATCCTGGACAATTAAGAAAGCGGAAAAGACTTACACAGTCCCCTACTGGGGAAGAGACTACATACTCTCAGCCTGTGCATGAGGGAAACTTGCACCCAACCCCAAAACACAAAGGAAAAACATATGCATGTCCACGAATTGGTAAGGGAGACCCCAGCAACACCGCAAGTAGCCAAAAACGTAAATGGTCCCTTCACAGCAAATCGTGGATGAAGGAGTACAGCTCCCAGCTCGCTGAGTGAGCCGAAACCAGGACAAGTCCTGTGTGTGCAAATAATAAACAAGAAATGGTCCTTGCGTGAGGAGGAACAGCTCCACTTATGCACGCGGATGGACAGAAAACAGTGAGGATGCGTAGCAGTGGGAGAGCGTGTGAGAGTTCCAGCTCCGTTATGGAAAGAATGGTATGCCTGCGTGAGTAAAACCAGGTAATTCCTATGCGTGGAGGTGAACAGACAGTCGTGAGGCACGAACCAACAATGGAGGTAACGCGTAGTGGAGAGAGTGCAGTCGTGAGTGATGGCAGTGGTTTCTTTTCCATTGTGAATTCAACCATGAGTGGAGTGTGCATGTAGGCAAGGACTGACAGTCCTGCCACACCCACTCCCAAAACAATAACTGCCTCAACTAACAGCAGTAGTTATTAATGGAGGTGGTTGGAAAGAAAACAAGGGAAGATGACACATGGATTTTTACCCCATTGGCCAAGGTTTGACATCCCCCACCCCTTATCCTTTGGAATCATGCCCTTTTCATTTCAACGTTGCACTGTCGTAGCTGGTTGTGGTTTATTTTTAATTGATGTGCGTGTTTACATGATGCGAAACTATAATGTGCCAAATAGAATGATATACCATCGGTAACTACCCCTATTGCCGAAACATACACAACCAAATCCATGGTGGGGATTTTGCCTTTAGCTCCTCACCATGATTAAATACATTATATACATCATGCAAACGGGGTCAAAACAGGGGTGTTACATTTCCCTCCCCCTTGGAGTAACACCGTCCTCGGTGTTCCAATACATAGGAATACATATACAATATATATACAATTGCACATCAAAATTTCAAAATTTTGCAGATCTGTCCCACGTTCAATCATTTACTTTGAATGTTCTAGACCAAGCCCCTCGGCTTCCACAGACTTGTCCTACTGGTTCTTAGCTTCCAGCTTATCCTGAAGTCTAGGAACCTTGCGGCTATTGCCCTCATAATGTTCCATCCTTGGGCAGTCCCAGCGTAAATGATGTCCTCCCCATTCCCAGCATTTCACTGGCTGCTTCATCTTTACCTACTCAATTTCCTTTGAGCCTTCAGGCCTGGACCGTTTTTTATCGGGTCGCTTGGACAGTTGTCCCATCACTGATCAACCTTCCTTTCCCTTGTCGATTGCTCCTAGAAGGCTTTTCACCTCCCTTTGCAAACCAATAGAGTCTTGCAAAATCTGGTGGTTCATTTCACTCTGCCTTTTCTGTATCTCGAGCATCTCCCCAAGATTCTCTTGGGTCTTGGAAATCATTTGAAGGAGACTTCCAGCTAATTCCAGCAACTTTTGATCTGCTTCCATGATCAATGTGCACCACCAGGTTCCACTTTTCTCACCTGTGAAATGCACCATTGAAATTCTATCAGACCAAGCATAATATAGACATTAAAATCAGTCAGTTAATTACCCAATTGGAATGAAAGTCCAAGTCTCATCAAGGAGACTTTCATATTTTTCATGCCTTCCCAACAAGCACACGAGCTCATTCATGTCCATTCTTGGGCAAGGAATTAACCATTCCAGCATTCACAATTTACCTTCAGCAAAACACACATTCCATTTTCAGTCATACATGCATTCAACAATCTTTTGTTTTCACAATGCATAAATATGTATGTATATATATAATCAAAAGGAAAGAGAGAGCAGCAAGATTTTTTCCCTCTTTGTTTTGTTCCATCCTAGAACCCACACCACTGTGGTGGCTTTTCATGCTCTTAGCCTCTTTCACTTTGTCGTGAATGCTGGACCAATCCCTCTTGGTCATGACACTTAGTATCTTCGGTCTATTCTAGACCTCTAAACCATGGAGTCTCTCCACATGGTTTGTCTCAACTGCTAGGAACCTCACGGTCTCACTAGCACCCTTTTCATTGCCACTCATTCCGAGCTTTCCAGGACAGTCACATGTCCACATGCACCCCTAGGATGCTCTCATAGTCCTCGCTTCTAGCGATACCTATATCCAAACATTGAATAGATTCACATGTTTAGTTTATTCTCATCAGTTTTTTTTTTAATCTCTAGATCAAGAGCTTAAAACATTATAACCAATCATATACACAGGTATATTCATAAGCAAAATAATCCAATACTTATCTATATTGTGCATTTCCTCATTTGTCCACAGGATCTTGCTTCGCTTTGCAAGCCTTGGGATCACCTATGGACTTAGATGTTAGGTCAGCACGTAAGCTACCCCACAACATCAAGTAATTAATGTCCAACCAGTACATCCTCATGTCAACTGGGCTTGGAACTTTACCACGACCATTTCCAGGTCTAGGATCTACTATGGATCCTCAGGCATATCACAGCCCAACATACACTTATACCACCACACACTTATATCAACAATAACCCTTACTCTGCAACCCCTCACAACAACCATTTACCTTTTACCTTTTACCTTTAGGGTGCAACACCCAACTGCATCTATTTATCCTGTCAACACAAGCAACACAAGCAATACAAGCAAAATCATCAGTGTTATTGCTCTAAAACTGTAATCATATTTCTCATCATTCACTATCAAGTATTGAGACACCAGGAGTGCGCCCACTCCCTAGGGTGTAATCAATATCAAAAATCCTTTCATGAATCAACATCGGAAAAGTGTGCACTCTTCTCCGGTGTGTGCCATGTAGGCCCTATTCATACTCAAGCAATCGGTCATCATGGAAATAAAATCAAAACATGTTCTACATATGGAATTCAACAATTAAACATGCATATTCTTAGCAAGGGTCACAGAACACTTATCCATTTGCCGACGTAGTATGCCTTTGTTAAGGAGGAATGGGGGCTCCTTCTCTAAGTTAACAGTCCCTCGGTTTTCCATCCCAACTCCTTTTTACATTTCATATCCACACATGTCTTACTGACATAATTTATACCATCTTACTCATGTTGCTACCAAACATGCAGTGCAGATGAGACATTTTCAAAATGTCCAATGGCGTTTCACCCAAAACCCATTTCCAAGGGAAAACCTTCCCATGAAGTTTGGCTTCTGCAGGTCATCACACATGGTCTTCCTGCAGTGTGTATCCCTGACACATTCATCAAATAGCCAAACAGTCAATCATTATCTGATAATACAATCCAAATTGATTGTTCCATAACCAAGCAATGACATTAGTAATCAAATTCAATAAGAATTTACAATTCTGTCTACCACAGAAATTAGTTTGCTTAGCAATGAGGTGATCCTCATTTGTGGGTCTCTTGTAAGCAGCACTACTATGCTCATTATAATTTTATGCTTACTATCATAACATGAATACCCACTTACCATGCATCCTCCTGACACAATCTTATACAAGCCAACAGTGATTAGTAGTCGTTAGCAATTTCTTAAATCCGAAATTCACAATTCAAATTTAACCACCCATTATGCATACCAACTATTTTCACAAATATGAGACTCTTCTCATAAGGTTTGGCTCTTTCACATGGTAGATTCTGGCATTGGTCAGGGTCTTACCTCTCACTGTCATGCTCGAAATAATCTACCTGAAACCTAGGATTCAATCAACCAAACATGATCTTATGCAAACCAATAGTGACTAGTAGTTGTCAGCAATTTCTTGAATCCAAAATTCACAATTCAAATTTAACAACCCATTATGCATACCAACTACTTTTACAACTATGAGACTCTTCTCATAAGGTTTGGCTCTTTCACATGGTAGATTCTGGCAGCCAATTGATCATGACTATCCTGCATTCATAACAACCTTTGAAATGGTTCCTGAATTGTCATCAATTCATCATTTCAGTCATTAGTCATTCATAGTATCACATGCACTCATCTCAATGCATTCATGCAATACATCACAACATTTTCACCTATACTTACTTTCCTTGGGCTACTAATCTCAATCAATATATACATGCATGACACCTTTCTATATTCAAACATCCACATGGTATGAGGTCTCTTACCTTTACCACTCCATGGAATTGTCATAATCAAACTCTTACTTGCATGGGTTCTACTTACACCCTTGACATGACAAATTTGGTTGGTCCTTGCAGGAGATTGCAGAATTTGCTTCACCAACTTTTGTTATGGACTTGTTGCCTTATCCCTTTCTTCATAGGGTTGCTGGTCACATTCATCAGCATCAGCAACATATTCATCCGGGTCCATGTCATCATTGGTTTTTCCACTAATGCCAACATCAAAGCAATGATTATCATTAGTGGTTCATACAAAACATATCCTCATACATTTCAAGCATAAAACTTAGGAAATGTAGTTATAATCAGCAAGATAGGGTTTTAAGGAAACTTCCCTTCTCAAGTCTTTCATCCTTGCATGGAACTACTCTTCCACACAATAGCTGGTTAGCCTTCATAGTCCTTGCTACCTCTGGACATGCAGCTGTCTAGATTTGTCCATTTGATAGCAGCGGCCGTCATTGGCACTTTGCCACTC
This sequence comes from Pseudotsuga menziesii, assembly GCA_001517045.1. Lineage (NCBI taxonomy): Eukaryota > Viridiplantae > Streptophyta > Pinopsida > Pinales > Pinaceae > Pseudotsuga > Pseudotsuga menziesii. The sequence continues at coordinate 70,578 of LPNX010685736.1, read as the reverse complement.
CATGCTCAGATTTTGGTGACTTACCCTTGTTCCCTACTGGATAAGCTTTCCAACGCCTATCCACATGCTTCATTCCGACCTCGGGTATGAAAGCCACACCACTTCTAAAAATGAAGACTTTCACCAAATCTTTGCATTTTACACACAACTGCATTTGGACTGGGTGCCAACTTTAACCACCTTTAAATCCACTGAAATACAACTGAAAATCCCACTGAAAACAATCAAAATCTGCTGGAAAATCCCATTTGAAAATCTCAAATTTTTCCTCCTCAAAATTGGCTCTTATTTCATCTATCAATCCGACGTTTTGGCAGTCCAAACCACTACCTTCTCTGCTAGTTCTCTAGGCTTCCAACACTCTAGCAGTCCGATCTTCATCTTTCATCCGACTTCATCGGTGGTCCAATCAACTAAATTTTTTCGACATGTCGGGCCGATCTTTCTTTGGCTTCTGGTGTATCGACGGACCGATCCTCTAAATTTTTTCGACGTTTTCTATACTTAGACGAATTTTCAAAACTTTGTCTTTCTTCTTTCTTCCGCCGATGGCATCAGAAGTCCTTTCGGCTAACTGAGTCGACGTATCGGCTACTTAAACAGCTAACGTCTTCTGATGATAGCACTTAGAATTTTTTTTTGAATTTTCCCTGTTAAAACTTTGATTTCGGCTCCCACCTTGGGTTTCCTTCCGCCATTGCGAAAAATCCTTTTAACATTGACCCGCCATGGCGGCCAGGTCTTCTCCTTCCGATAGCCAATGATTCTCGGACTTAGAAAAATTTTCAAATTTTTCCCTCTTCGCCACTTGATCGGCTCCATCCCTTCTTTCTATCGGAAAAATAGTCCCTTCCGCAGCCGCAATGGTGGAACACGATCCTTTATTTTCTTCCAATCGGCGGCCCAATCTACTGTGTCACACCCTAATCGGTGTCGACAGTCGCTTCTCGTCGGAAGACTTAGTGCTTTTGGCTTCCAAAATGGCGGCATGCAAACCACTATCTTCTTCCGGTAGCAGTCCTTCCTCATCGACAGGCTAGTGATTTTGGCTTCCGAAACGGCGGCGCACAAACCACTATCTTCTTTCGATTGGCCGATGTTTTCATTACCTAGAAGAATTTTAAAAATTCTTTCACGGCGTCGGTGGTCTTTCCACATCAGAAGTCTAGTGCTCTAGACTTCTGCAACAGCTGATGCTCGATCAACTTTCTTCTTCTGATAGCCGACGATCTTCTATACTTAGAAAAATTTTCAAACTTTCTTGCGGCGTCGGCGGTCGGAGAGCTTACCCATCGGATGCGTAGTTGTTTCTCCATCCATAATGGTGGGTGCTCAAACAGCTATTTCCTTCCGACGGACATCGAACACTTAGAAAAAATTTCGTAAGTTTTCCTTCCAACTGTTCCCATCGGGCGCGCTTTCGCCTATCTCTTCCGCTACATGGGAAGTCCATTCCACTAACTCTTCCACTACATCGAAATTCCATTCCACTAACTCTTTTGCTACATCGGAAGTCCATTCCACTAACTCTTCCGCTACATCGGAAGTCTTTCCCACTAACTCTTCTGATGATCCGACTGTCCCAACACTTAGATAATTTTTAAAAAAAATATTCTTTTTCGTTGCTGCACCTCGTCGGATGGCCTTCCGACTACACCTTCCGACGTATCGGAGGAGCTTCTCACTAGCTCTTCCGACTGTTCAACACTGATAATTTTTTTTTTCAATTTTCCCAGTCATCCATTTCTAATATTTGCTGGGCAGAAGGCAATTCTGCTTCTGTCACTGCACCTTGGTGGTCCATTCAGGCCCATGCTGCAACATGAGCTCTGATACCACTCTTTCACATCCCTGACCCTCTAATCCGGCGAAGAGGGACGCGACAAACACCAAACACCAATGCATACGGGAAAACGGCCCCAAGAACATGAACAAAACATTAATGCTGAAATTAAAAACTTACATAATGCATACTAAGATGCATAAACATACAAGCATACACAGATGCAGAATGAATCAACATTCAGTGGAAGCGACACACATACATTTCCAGCATTCAACATGTTCATCATAATTCATTTGACATCAATATAATTTCAGAGATGAAACAACTAGAAGTACTTATCTTTTTAATGAATAATTCACCCCGCAACCAGCTACGTCCATTAGAGGAAATTTGAACTCGAAATGGGCCTCCTAAAATGAAATAATAAAATAATAGTTAAAATAATAAAATAATATTTATTAATTTTGAAGAAAGAAAAGAAAAAAACTATTTTTTTTGTTTGTATTTTTGACATATCTCCTTGTGTTTTTACTCAAATTTTGGTCGGGAGAGCTCGTTGCATGTGGAAGTAAATTCCGCATCCAACGAGCTCTCCCGATCGAAATTTGAGTAAAACCAGTGGGAGATATGTCAAAAATACAAACAAAAAAAAGTAGTTTTTTTTCATGATACCTATCCCCAAATATATATTAAAAAAGTGTTTAATATCTATACGGTATTTCAAATTTAAATCAATTTCATCGGCTAACACATGATGACATGGAATTTGAGTTAAAGTTAAAAGCTCCATTTTGAGTTTAAATTTCCTCTAATGGCTGCAACGTTCCACCCAACCATAGGCCAGCGTGCTCATCAATATCTCAGCAACACTGCCACCCTTGAGCTGGGCATGATTCCTAAGGAATAAGGGTCAATGCAGGCTTACGCATAGCCAAGGTTTTCCAACAAACAGCCAAACCCACACCATAGGGTTTACCAGGTTGTCAAGGAGCTAGGAAAGGCTGATGCTAAGCTGGTGCCCACAACACCAGCCTTCTCAAGCATACCCAGTCTCTAATCCTACTCACAACAGTCTGAAGACCAACCACTGCACACCGCAACAAAACCACCCACTCACGGCTCTGTGATGAAGGAAAAGACAACCGGGGACAGTCCCAAACCAAAGATGAAACATGGCTCAGCCCACAAGGCAACTCAGAGTTGTTCTTGGCCCTAGCATGGCCAAAACAACTCAACAACAACACCCAAAACCAGGGTACTTCAGCAACCGAGCTCCACAATAAAAACGGTGGCAACTTTACACAGCCCACAATGGATAAGAAATAGAATTCCATAGTCCCCAAATGTAACAGCAACCACAATCATCACATAAGGCAGACAACAGTCTGTCCTGGACAATTAAGAAAGCGGAAAAGACTTACACAGTCCCCTACTGGGGAAGAGACTACATACTCTCAGCCTGTGCATGAGGGAAACTTGCACCCGACCCCAAAACATAAAGGAAAAACATATGCACGTCCACGAATCGGTAAGGGAGACCCCATCAACACCGCAAGTAGCCGAAAACGTAAATGGTCCCTTCACAGCAAATCGTGGATGAAGGAGTACAGCTCCCAGCTCGCTGAGTGAGCCGAAACCAGGAAAAGTCCTGTGCGTGCAAATAATAAACAAGCAATGGTCCCTGCGTGAGGAGGAACAGCTCTGCTTATGCACACGGATGGACAGACAACAGTGAGGATGAGTAGCAGTGGGAGAGCGTGTGAGAGTTCCAACTCCATCGTGGAAAGAATGGTATGCATGTGTGAGTAAAACCAGGTAAGTCCTGTGCATGGAGGTGAACAGACAGTCGTGAGGCACGAACCAACAATGGAGGTAATGCATAGTGGAGAGAGTGCAGTCATGAGTGATGGCAGTGGTTTCTTTGCCATTGTGAAGTCAACCATGAGTGGAGTGTGCGTGTAGGCAAGGACTGACAGTCTTGCCACACCCACTCCCAAAACAATAACTGCCTCAACTAACAGCAGCAGTTATTAATGGAGGTGGTTGGAAAGAAAATAACGAAAAATGACACATGGATTTTTACCCTATTGGCCAAGGTTTGACATGCCCCATCCCTTATCCTTTGGAATCATGCCCTTTTCATTTCAATGTTGCACTGCCGTAGCTGGTTGTGGTTTACTTTTAATTGATGTGCATGTTTACATGATGCCAAACTATAATGTGCCAAATAGCAATATATACCATCGACAACTACCCCTATTGCCGAAATATACACAACCAAATCAATGGTGGGGCTTTTTCCTTTATCTCCTCACCACGATTAATTACATTATATACATCATGCAAACGGGGCCAAAACCGGGTGTTACATCAGACTTCACAGGCCAAGAAGATCAAACATAGAAATAACTACTTAGGACAGGCAAAGAAATTTTGCTACCTCCCTATTTCTTTGGGACGAAGAAATGTTTTGTTCGTGGGGAAGATGTTGGAGGAGCAAGTCAGTAAATCCGACTAGAACTATAGACGACCTAGTTGATTAGCTCACTAAGTCGATCAGCTGACTAATTAGAGATTAGGTCAGCCACATAAGGTCGTGTCAGTTGACCGAACTGACAGGTAGTTATTTGTAACTGTTTTTTAATTCATATATAGTAGGTTGTTGAGCTAGATGAGAACTTGGTTCAGTTCTCTGTATTGTATGGACCCTTTCATTATGATATAATCTGTTATTCTTCCTACTTGTTCTTGTCTCTTATTTCTGCTATGTATGTATGCTTTTAAATGTGTATTATTGGTAACACTATGTGATCTATGAGATTACAAGACTATTCGAATTAATTTTCTCATTATATGATATTTGACACCACATCACCCTCCAATAACATTACATTACCCATGTGTTCAAATTTGGATGAAGATTACGTCAACAGTGTGGGGAATCTAGTCATGAAAAGGCTCCACAAGCTTCCAAGTGTCAGCTTCATGAACCCATGCCACCTTATTTTCTTATAATTTATCATTTATGTCACCCATTTAAATGTGAATGTGGTAAACTAAATCCCTTTTCGTTCTCATATCCCCTTATTACAAAATTTATGTCTCCATCTCAACCTAGGGAACTAGTAGGTTGGTGGAACATTATTTGCAAGTAGCCTTATTTGGAAATTATTAATTGGGGACATGACATAACCACAGAACTTATAGGAACTATCTCACATGAAGAGAAGTGATTGGCTATAAGGAATCATTCATCAATATTTCTGGGCATGAGTCACCTCGCAAGGTGAAACTTTGGGATGATTATCAACACCCCATAAAAGGGAGTGGAGTAGCTTCATACAAGCTAGACTCTGGGAAATCCTTAAAGATGAAGGATGTGATTCATGTTCCAATATTGAAGAAGAATATTCTATCCATCTCTACACTATATGAAAAGGGAATGAGAGTTGCATTTGTCGATGGCCAATTTCTAATGTGGCTTAAAGGAAAGACAATAGATGATGCAACAATGATTGGAGAAGAGGACGGTGGCTTGTACAAATGAAAAGGAAAACCTGAACAAACATTGGTTCATGAGTCAATACAACCAAGTGAACTATGTCACTAAAGGCTTGCACATGTGCACTACAGAGTACTACCGATGGAAAGAAAATACATATCTGGACTTCCATAGATCTAGGAAAAACATTAAGGAATTTGCAAAGGATGTGCACAAGGAAAGAATGCAAAGAAGAAATTTCCTAGAAGTGAAATCAAGGCTAGAGGAGTACTATAGATAGTACACTTGTATGTATATGGACCCATGTCTTCTAGCTCATTAAGCAGGTATGTGTACCATGTTTCCTTTATAGATGATTTCTCATGTAAGACTTGGATATATTTCTTTAAAGGGGAAAATTAAGTATTCAATAAGTTCAAGGAATATAAATCCTTGGTCGAGAACTAAACTGCAAGGAATGCCAAGAATATATGGTTAGAAAATGGTGAATAATTCAAGGAACTTTGTAGAGAGTATGGGATTAAGAGCATGTTGAGAACTCGATATAATCCTCAACAGAATGAGGTTGCAAAATGAAAGAACCGAACCATAATGTAAGCAACGAAATAAATGATACATGACCAAGATCTTCCTATGCACTTTTGGGAAGAAGCAACAAGAACAATTGTGTATGTACATAACTGTACTCCTCATCGAGTACTTGACAAAAAAAATCTGGAAGAGGATTTCTTAGGAGAGAAGCTAGAACTCATCCATCTTACAATATTTGGCTTCTCGGTGTACATACATATCCTAAAGGATAAGAGGACCAACCTCGATCCTTCTGGGAGGAAGGGTTTATTCATAGGATACAACGACACATCAAAGGACTATGGAATATACTTCCCAGGATTCACGTAGATCGACATCAGCAGAGATGTAACCTTTGATAAAGAATCGACATACTTTAGATCCAAGAGACTACCTACTCAAGAGGCCAAGGAACCTGAAGAAACGAGAGTCCGAGATATGGAAATTGGAGAAGCAATTTCAGAAGACCATGAATATCATGCCATGGAAGAACTACAATATATGGTAGAGAAACGTCTCAAGAAGGACTCACACAAGAGGAAACCAGCATGGGCACGAGAGCTCATACAAGAAGCAGAAAGGTATGGTGCTCCAGAAGGAATGCATCGATAAAGGAAAAGGTGTTAGCCTTACAATAGCTATTTGGCCCTGTTGTGTGACATCATTTACAAGGAACCACAAGGAACCTCCCACCTATGAAGAGGCTTTAAAAAAAAAATAAACGAAGGATTCCATGATTGAGGAGTATTATTCGATCACAAGGAATGATTTCTAGGAGATAGTTCTGATACCAGAAAAGAAGCATGTCGTGACTTCGAAGTGGATCGATAAGAGAAAGGAAATTTTCTAAGATATCGGAAAGGAAATTTTATTGAAGGATTTTCTAAGATAGCCTACCCCATAACTTCACTACATAAGAAAGGTAAGAATTTTTGTTGGAGGGAAAAGTGTATTGAAAGTTCTAATAAACTAAAACACATGTTAACCACCACCCCTATATTATAAATTGTTGATCCTTTTAAGGATTTTTTCGTATGCATTGACACATGTAAGGAAGGATTAGGAAGGGTGTTAATTCAAGAAATCTACGCCATAGCCTATGAGTCTAGGAAGTTAAAATAACATGAGAAGAAATATGCTACACGTGACTTAGAACTTGCTACAATTATACATGCACTAAAGATGTAGTGACACTAACTCATCGAAAGAAATTTTTTGTTGATGTCACATAACATAAGCTTAAACTACTTGTTTGACCAACAAAACCTTAATGCTATACAAGCGAGGTGGTTGTCCTTTTTAAGTGAGTATGCCTTCAAAATAAAAAATATAAAAGGAAAAGAGAATAAGATTGCAGACTCTTTAATTCATCACACAAACTTACTATTCACAAGTAGTAGCTATGAATCATATTTAAAAAAATCAAATTTTAAATGCAAGAAAGTTTGATAGAGAATATCAAAACCTAAAAGAAAAGACTGTTGAAAATGAAAGAAACCAAATAAAAAGATATTTTAGTCTGAATGGAAGAGGGTTACTGCTACATAAAATAGATTATGCATACCAAATGCAACATAAATGAAATTAATTGTTATGGACGAGTTACATAAACGACCATATTCTGGACACCCTGGATACCATAAAATGATCACTATGATAAGAAAGGACTTCTTTTGCCCTACCATGAAAAAAGAGGTAGCTGAATATTTAGGACCTTGCATTGAATGCCAACAGGTAAAAGAAAAACACCAACATATAGCAGGGTTACTGCAACTACTACCCATTCCAGAATGGAAATGGGAAGTAATCAACATGGATTTCATAATATGTTTACCTATAAATTTTAAACAACACGAATCAATCCTGGTCATAGTAGAAAAATTAAGTAAAGTAGCTCATTTTATTCTGATAAAATCTACTTATAAAAATGTTAACATTGTTGATATGTTTATGAAAGAAAGTTTTAGGTTACGTGGTGTACCTACGGTAATAATATCGGATAGAGATGTAGAGTTTACAAAGAATTTTTGGAAGGCCTTTTTTAAAGGACTAGGTACACAATTAAATTTCAACATTGTGTATCATCCGTAAACAGATGGACAAACTGAAAGAGTAAACCAAATTCTAGAAGACATGCTTATAATGTATGTAATGGACAAACTGGGTAAGTGGAGATATTACTTGCACTTGGTAGAATTTTCTTACAATAGTCATTTTCAAGTATCAGTTGGAATGAGTCCCTTCGAAATTCTGTATGGATGGAAATGTAACACTCCAATTTCTTAGAGAAGTCTAGTCGATATGTTAATTTTAGGACCTGAATTGTTAAAGGATATGGAACTAATAGTGAAACAGGTACAACAAAATATGAAGGCTGCCCAAGACATGAAAATGAGTTATGTTGACTTAAAAATATCTCCTCGAGAGTTACAGGTATGAGAGCATGTATATATAAAGGTAAAACCGAAGAAAATCTCCCTATGACTAGGAAGATATTCAAAATTTGCACCAAGGTATTGCATTCCATTTGAAATTTTGGAAAAAGTTGTGCCAATATCATACCAATAACCCTTACCACCTACTGTCAAAGTACATCATTTTTATCATTTGTCCATTTTTAAGAAGTATGTTCATGATTTTACTCATGTAATTGACTGGAATGTTATACAGTTGGAATTCGAAGGAGAGTTATAGGTGGGACCTAAGCATATTCTTGACAGGATATAACTTTTACTCTGGAACCATACCATCAGACAAGTCAAGGTGCAATGGAAACACCTTAGTCCGGAAGAGTCCAATTGGGAATTGGAAAGTGATATGCAGGAGGCATATCAAATCCTATTTAAAGACAAAATAATGGAAGAATAAATACAAAGAAATAATAACACTGAGGACGGTGTTATCCTCTAAGGGGGGGTGTCTGTAACACACCGAATTAAAATAAATTGTTATTATTCTTTTTGAATATTTTATTTATTTGTATTTTTGACAAGAAAGTAAAAAATAGATGTAATGGATTAGTATTATTTATTAATTAAAAATATTGGAGGAAAACAGAACTGAAATAGTTGTTGAAAGAGTGTTTGCTGACCCACAAGGGGAAAAGACAAGTCCCTAAAGCTATTGATTGAGAACTCAAGATGAAGGATAAATCCTCCCCAAAACTAGGTCACAACTCCTTATGGAGTGCTAAAGAGTAGGAGGCCCATAAATTACCAATTCCTAGAAAAAATATTATATAATAGTATGTCCATTTAGCAAGCAGGAGGCTAGCAGTGGACAGGGAAATGATCTGTTAATGCAAGAGATGGCACATTGAGTGTATTTTTCTGTTGTGGTTCAATGAATAGGCTTGGGGGATCTCGAGTAAGTGAGACTTGGTTGTTCTAGGATTTGGTTGGGAGGAACGACTATTTCAATTTTGTTTTCCCAATAGTGGTGTCAAGCTCCCTATTCTACTTCTTATCTATGTTCAACTTGTTTAAAATTTCTTGTGAATCATATTTATTCTTTCTATAGTAATGGTGATATGTATCTAGTCATATTATCTTCTCTATTGTATATTATCATATGAATTAAATTGATCTTAAGTAGTATGCATAGATTCTTACCTTAATGATTTTATAACAAACCTTTGTTTGGGAATCCATACCCGAATCAGAAATTTGTGTAGTAAGGGTTGTATTGTTGGTGTGATTAGGATTTCTAAACGAAGAGTTATCATAGATGTGGATAAAATTTTTAATTCATATTGTAGATGTATTATTTCAGCATTTTAAATCTATCTCTTTTTCAACTAACCATTTTCTTAGAAGTCAAAGGTTCCCCACATAGCTAGACTCGTTCTTTGTTTGTTTTAAACCTTATAATTTTGAATGATTATTCCATAACTAGAATCATATTTTTTCAAGTAAATTTTAGTTAAATTACAAAATGAATTTCACTAGTTAACACAACAAAAATTATAGAGATAATTCTTAATCAAACCAAATAAGATAATACAGCAAGAGTGTTGGTAATAACTCCCGATTCAAATTGATTATTCAAATGCAAATGCCTATATTTATACATTTCACGAGGCGGTTGATTACCAGCCTTTTCGCCTTCCTAGCTATTCATATTCCTATTATTTATTTACAATAATCCTGATGGATTATTATAACAAT
>LPNX010685736.1:38751-51705 GCA_001517045.1 Pseudotsuga menziesii | reverse complement strand
TTTAAGCGCGCCGGAGACGGTAGCCTTGCCATCCGTATCGAAAGCCCTGCCAACATCGTGATGCATGTGACTCAGAAGGAGAAGTGTACTGAGAGCCTGCCGCATGTCAATCTGGACGAGCTGAGGAAGAAGGGCAACAACTGCTTCAGAGAAAAACGATGGGATGCAGCGACCGAGCATTATACAAAATGCATCGACGCCGCTCTGCTTCAGCTGAGGAAGATGTCCGCCAGTGACAATAATAATATCAACACCTTCCTCCTGCACGCGTATGCTAATCGGGCGGCGGCACGGGTTCATTTGAATGAACTTGAGATGGCGCTGGAGGATTCCAAGAAGGCCCTTGACATCGATTCCGACAACCTCAAAGTGCTCTATACAAAAGCCCGCGCTCTGATCGGCCTCAGGCAGTATGCAGCAGCATGCGAATGTTTGGAGAAAGCCGACAAGGCCAATGGTGCCATTCAGGAAATACAAGACGCCCTTCGGGCTTTCCACGCTCAGAGCAGCATTCCAACGACTTCTTCCCCACAACGTTGACGGATTGCATTCCTTCTTGAGAAAGAAGTTATGGAGGTCATTCAAAATACTGTGCTCACTGACATTGGAACCATGGTCATGGTAGCCTAGCAGTCAACAGAAGCCAACTGTATAATGGGGATGAAAGTCGAGCGAACGTGCATCAGATCAGGCGAGGGAGGCATGCATCAGAGGACAACTTCTGTTGTGATGACTTATTTGAACTTATAAGAGCCTTGCATTTTTGTCTCTCTCTGCATCAGTCTTAGTGTTTTTATTTAAATCTCGAAAAGCTTATTTGAGTTCTTTGTTGAGTTGGATATGTATTGAGTGGAATGCATAATATATCTCAAAGTGGGTCTTGCTTTAATGTTGTGCTGAATGTGTGGCTCTTGCTTTATCAGTTTCATTGTTAATGTTGTGTTGAATATATGGGCAATGCTTCAATGTTTTACAACATTTGTGCTTGTACATGTGAAGCCATTGTAATTTTTTTTATGATTTATAACTTTATTTATTTATTTGTGTGTTGAATAAACATTGTTGTTAAATAATGTTGTTTGCTAAGTTGTTGCTATAATGCTTTTAAAAAGATATTGACTAAATTTAGAATCAAGGCTAGTATTTAAATTTACAATCAAGACACTTCCACACTTTCTTTATTTGTTTGGATGATGAAACACTCAAAATCATTAGAAACATATTGGGTAAATACATAGACTTAGTTAAAGCTCATGCTTGACAATATATGCATGTGATTGAATCTAAGTGAAGGTTGATTAAGGTAAAGGCTTGCAACTATTGAAGGGAATAATCGAAATAGGTTGTCGAGATTGTGTTGTTGGAGGAGCTTTAATTGGCAGATGGAATATATTGGTTCAATATATATCTTATAATTTTTCAAAATTAGATTTGAAGAAAACAATTGAGAGACTCAGGGAAATTTATGGGCCTATAAAACAAAGTATGTGTCCTCTCTATAAGAGTAAATCAAAGGAGATATAACATTTTCTAGTTTGATGTCAATACGCCAGGAAGGCCTAGGAAACATCAAAGTCATTGACTAATTGTGGAGGGGTTTGAGAAGGCAGCTCAAATGGAGATCAAGGTCACAATGGAAGGATTTACTAGGGAATATGACATCTATGAATGTTTGGAAAAATCCAATAGGTTTCTCCATGAGGTTTTCCTTGGAAAAAAGTAGGGGTCATTTGGAAGTTATTAAGACTTAATTACTGGTAAGCATGGATTATTTATGGGTAATTAGTGATCAAGTAGGGGTCATTTTTGTGCAATGAGTGGTAATTGGGGATAATTAGCGGTCAATTATGAGGTTAATTAGGGGTCAATTATACAATTATTAATGGTAAATTTTAGTAGTATTTGAGAGGATGGATATTGAGTCCATACATGAAGAATATATTTAGGGGTGGTCCTTCTAACTCCCCCATCCAAAGTCAAGAGAATTGACATTTTGGAAGTAGTCTTTAAAAAAACACCCCCAAAAGTAATTAATGGTACCTATGGGTCAAATATGGGTAAGTAGGCGCCATTTAAAATGGCTTAGCTAAACTAGTGATTGTTCATGATGTTGGGCATTTAGTTAGTGTCACGTCCCCATGCCTCCGATCGACGAAGAGGACGCGACTACAAGCTTCAAACACACGGTCTAAGAGCCCCATGAACATGTACATTGATAAAATTTGCATAAATAGAATGCTGCAGGAAAATGCATTAAGGTAAAACAGGCACAAATGCCATTGTTTATCATACACAGCTATCACTATGTATCATGCACAATGGATACATCATACATTCACACAAGCATTCATTTAACATGTTCATCATTTTCATTAGCAGAAGAGATAGTTGCAAAAGTAAAATGCACAAGATCACTTATCTTATGAAGAAGTCGATCCGCAACCAGCTACGTCGCTGCAACGCTCCACCCAACCATAGGCCAGCATGCTCCTTAATCTCTCAGCAACGCTACCACCCCCGAGATGGGCATGATTCTCCAAGGAATAAGGGAACACACAGGCTTACACATAGCCAAGGATACACAAAACACAGCCAAGCCAACTCAGTTGGGTTTATCAGGCCATCAACAAGACATCCAAGCCAACATGGTCAGGTTTATCATGCCATTAAGGAGTTGGGAGAAGCTCAATCCTAAGTTGGTGAGCTCATTACAGAGCCAAGAACACCTACACCAGAACTAGCCTGACCTCTAAGACACCCACCCACACCCAACACAAGGAATCAGTCCCTTCTCTGCTACATAGTCCCTCAGGCTCTGCATTCCCTTCCAGTGCTATTCAAGGGTGATGGAGAAGAAGAACAACCCTCTAGCTCTGTCTGTGTGGTTTCCAGCCACCAGGTTTATCAAGCAAACCAATCCCCCATCCCTGCTCCCAACGCAGTCCGAAGACCAACCATTGCCCACATGCAATTAAATCAGCATTTACAGCTCAACAGGGAAGACGACTCCCCAGGGAATTATACAGTCCCAAACGTAACCGTGAATGTAGCTCACAACAAGGGAAAATAATGACCCGTCCTGGGCAACAAAGCCAACCAGGGGAACTTACATAGACCACGCCGAGGAAGAGAAAAACACAGACTTCCCAATCCTGTGCGTGAAATGAACAAAATGACCATACCAGTCTGTGAGACAGCCGAAAACATGAATGGCCCTTCACAATAGTTCGTGGATGGAAGAGCACGACTCTCAGCTCGCTGCATCAATCGAAAAACCAGGAAATTCCTGTGCGTGAGGATAATGAACAGACATTGGTTCACGCGCGAAGATGAATAACTCCCATCTCGTGTGTAGGTGAACAGACAACAGGGAAGATGTGAATTAGACGTGCGTGAGTGTTCAGCATAGGCGTGGAGAGAGTAAAATCCTTGCGGGAGAGATGGCAGTGATTTCTTTTGCCATTGTGAAGTCAACAGTGGTGGAGTGTGCGTGTGGGTGAGGACTGATAGTCCTGCCACCCCACTCCCAAAGACCATTAACTGCCTCAACCACCACCATCCATTTTTAATGAAAGTGGTTGGAAATAAAACAAGGTGGTGACACATGGGTTTTTCCCCATTGGCCAAGGTTTGACAAATTCCCCCCACATCCTCATCCTTGTGAAAATCATTCCCCTTCTCAATTTAGTTGCCGCGATCGTAGTTGGTTGTGTTCATTTTAATTAAAGATGCATATTTACATGATGATAAACTTAATATCTATGCCACATGCCCCGATACACCTTCGGTGACAGTTTTAAATCCAAAACATAGCATAACCAATCAATGGTGGGGCCTTGGCCTTTAGCTCCGCACCATGATTATTACAATATATACATCATATGCATATAATGCAACGGGGTAAAAACCGGGGTGTGACATTCTCCTCCCCCTTCAATAGCACTGTGCTCAGTGCTTACAAAATTAAACAAAATGCTACACTGGTATTGCCTCAGTGTTCCACAAAATTGAAAAAAAATGGATGTGCCAATCGCATGGCATCCTCTAGCTCCCATGTAGCCTCTTCAGGTTCGAAGTGCTCCCATTGCACCTTTACCTGACCTATGGCTCAGTTCTGGAGCATTGTGACCTTCCTGTCAAGGATGCGCATTGGATTGATTCAGAACTCTCCCTCGAGTTCCACCTGAATCACATCCCAATTTATCACATGGTTAGGATCATGTACATATCTCTTAAGCAAAGAAATATGAAAAAAATTATGAGCTCTAGTGCTAGAAGGCAATGCAAGTCTATATGCAACTGGCCCTATTCTCTCGAGCACTTCAAATTTCCCTCTGTATCTCGGTGACAACTTGGCACAACTACCAAGCTTCAAGGAACTCTTCCTTTCCCTCACTCTGAGGTAAACATGATCCCCAACATTGAACTCTCTGTTCACCCTATGCTTATCTGCATAACTTTTTTGTCTATCCTGTGCTGCTTTCAGCTTCTGCCTGATCTTGACAACCTCTTGCTCCATTTCCCTGAGCAATTTTGGACCAATCACAATCATGTTCATTGGATTATCCCAAGTCACTCGTGTTCTACACCTTCTTCCATACAAAGCTTCATACGGACTCATCCCCAAGGATGCTTGCTATCCATTGTTATAAGCAAACTCTACCAAGTGTAAGTAATATTCCCACTTGGTTGGTTTCTCCATTACGTACATGCAAAGCATATCTTCAAGCATCTGATTAACTCTTTCTGTCTGACCATCTATCTGAGGATGATATGCAGTGCTGAAGTTTAGCTTTGTACCCAAATCTGCAAACAACCCCTTCCAAAAGTTGTAAGTGAACTTGACATCCCTGTTAGAGACTATTGCCTTAGGAAATCCATGCAATCTGAATATCTCATTCATGAAGATCCTTGCAATGTCGCCATTCTCATATGTAGACTTAGCCGGTATAAAATTCCCTGCCTTTGTCAACTTGTCTACCACAACCATGATGGAATCATGTTGTCTCCAAGTCATCGGCAACCCTGTAATAAAATCCATGGAAATAACTTCCCATTTCCATTCCGGAACTGGAAAAGGCTGCAACAAACCTGCTGGATGTTGATGCTCAACCTTTACCTGTTGACATTTCATACACCTTGAAATGTACTCGGCCATATGCTTTTTCATTCCTGGCCAAAAGTACTGCTTTATAGCTGTAGCAATCGTCTTCTGATATCCTAGGTGACCAGAATACAGAGCTTGATGGATCTCATCCATAACAACTCTCCTCAAATTTGCTACATCTGGAATATAAATTCTGCCTTTATAAGTGAGAATCCCATCTTCTTCCAATTTATATCCCTTATACCTCTTCTCAAGACTTTGCTGCTGCAATTTGTCTTTTACTTGCTCATACAATTCATTTCCAGCAACATGATCAACAATTTATTGCCTCAAATCTGATTGGAAAATACTGAGAGATGCCACATGGATTTCCTGAACCTTCCTGCTAAGTGCATCAACTACCTTATTCTCTTCTCCCTTTATGTGCTTGATTTCAAAATCAAATTCACATAAAAATTCTAGCCATCTTTCTTGCCTAGCATTCAAAGTAGGCTGATCAAACAAATACTTCAGACCACAATGGTTTGTCCTGAGCTCAAATCTCCTACCCATCAAGTAATGCCTCCACATCTTGAGAGCATGTACTATGGAAGCAAGCTCTAGATCATGAGTGGCATAGTTCTTCTCATGTTCCTTCAACTTTCTCGACTCATAACATATCACGTGGTTGTGTTGCATAAGGACTCCTCCAAGCCCTTGTCCACATGCATCGGTACATACCACAAAATATTTGTCTGGATCTGCAACCTTCAATACTGGTGCACTGGTGAGAAGACTCTAAAACCTCTGGAAACTTTCTTCACACCTCGATGTCCATTCGGACTTCATGCCCTTCTTTTGCAAAGAAGTGATAGCATGTGCAACTTTGGAGAATCCCTCAATGAATCTCCTGTAGTATCTTGCAAGTCCCATAAAAGATCTTACATCTGTCACATTTCTTGGAGTAGGCCAATTCACAATGGCTTCTATCTTTTCAAGGTCCACATATATACCCTCCTCTGAGATAATGTGACCCAAATACTGAATTCTATCTCTATAGAAGTCACACTTGCTCAGTTTTGCATACAGCTGATGCTCCCTGAGCAAATTCAATGTCAATCTCAAATGCTCTTCATGCTCTTCATCATTCTTAGAATAAGCAAGAATGTCATCAAGGAAAACAAGAACAAACTTGTCCAAATACCTGCTGAAGACACTATTCATAAGGCACATGAATGTAGCTGGCGCATTCGTGAGACCAAATGGTACCACTACAAACTCATAATGCCCATACCTTGTCGTGAAGGCTGTCTTATGAATGTCTTCATCCTTGATTCTCACCTAATGGTAACCAGACCTCAAGTCAATATTGGAAAATACCTTTGCTCCTCTTATTTGATCAAAGAGGTCATCAATCCTAGGAAAAGGATATTTGATCTTCACGGTAACCTTGTTCAAATGTCTGTAGTCAATACATAACCTAAGTGTGCCATCTTTCTTCTTTACAAACATAACTGGTGCTCCCCAAGGGGACACACTCGGTCGAATATACTTCTTTTCCAACAACTCTTGCAATTTCATCTTCAATTCTAGCATTTTCGGGGTACTCATCCTGTAGGGTGCTTTGGACACTGGTGGTGCTCCTGGCACAAGTTCAATTATGAAGTCAATGTCCCTCTTTGGAGGAAGCTTTGGAATCTCATCAGGAAACACATCCCTGAATTCCTGTAACACCTAATAGTCCTCCAACTGAGAAGTTTCATCTCTTGTTTCCTCCAAAATCTGAGCTGCATACAACTGGTAACCCTTCCTACATAACTTCTTTAACTGCATTGCTGAAACCTGTCATACTGAAATCACCTTTGGAATGCCTTTCACAAATACTAGGTTTCCTTCTTCGTTCATGCATTCAAAAGTATTATTGTAGCAATCAAGCTTCACCCTGTGAGCTTCTAACCAATCCATTCCAATGAGAACATCATAGGAACCAAGCGGTAGAACATTCATATCTACACAAGTGACCAATCCATTCATGACCAATGGACATTTCTCTTCCACTTCACTAACCTTTCTCTTAGTTCCAGTGGCTAGCTGAACTAGCCAAGACTTCCTATGCTTTACTTTCTTAAAAGCACAAATCTCCACTACTCTAGGAGTAATGTAACTGTGCGTAGAACCAGGGTCAATTAAAATAGAAACAGATTGCTCAACAATCTTACCTGCTACTTTAACTACAGTTGACTGGTGATCTGCTTGGCGGTCCTCCAGTGCTGTATAGATCCTAGGAACTGCCCTTGCTACTTGACCCATTGTTCCAGCTTCTTGAACATTATAAGCTGGCCTTCCACTCTCATTCTCGAGTGGACAATTTCTGCGCATGTGGGGTCCTCCACATTTCCAACATTGAAGTGGCCCTATATTCTGTTGTGGATCATTTGTCTTTTCTCCTATCACTCCAACTGGTTTACTTGCAGCTTGAGGTGACTGCTTCTATTGATTCCTGAAGTTAGAAGGTTTGAAACCTTTCTTTCTTTGGTCGAACTTCTCATTCTTCTTGTCCTTCCATGCCTTGTGGTAATCCGGCTTACCTTTGCTTTGCTCATAACAATACTTAGCCTTTCTTATTGCTTCATCAAGAGTTCTAGGTTCATAAAACTCAATTCTATCTTTGTAATACTGAGGTAATCCACTCAAAAAACGCTGGACCTTCACTTTTTCATCTCTGATGTACCGAACATACCTCAACAGCTCCAAAAACTTATTTGCATATTCCTCCATGGTTTGCTGTCCCAATCTTAGCTCATGGAACTCCTTAATATTGTCATCATAATACCTATCAGAAAGGTACTTCTGCTTGAAATACTTCTTGAACTGTTTCAACTTAAGTCTCCTTTCACTGATCCTCTTCACTTGCTTGAAGTGTTCCCACCAAATGGATGCTCTTCCATGCAAATTGAATATGGCAACTCTTGCCTTCATGTTTCCTGAATAATCATGCACTTGAAAGTACTTCTTTATCCCAAGAAGCCAAACTTCAGCTTCTTGTCTAGTCTTTACCTCACCATCAAATGTAGGAGGTTTAGCTTTCTTAAATTCATCTTGAGAGCGATCCCTATGGTGTTTCTTTCTTTTCCTTTTATGTGAAGAAGAGCTTGAATCCCCACTGGATTCTTCCGAATCAGATGATCCACTAGAAGTCCTTCTCCTTATCCTAGTACTACTCTTACTGCCTTCTGGTCTTGCTGTACCTCGTCCAGAGTCTATCTTTCTCTGCAAGTCTGTCAAACTCTGCAACATAGCAACATTCAATTGATGCTTTTCTTCCTGGGCTTTGATCATACTTCTCATGGTAGATGCAACATCTGACAGTGTCCCCTGGAATCTCCTTCCATTGGACTCAATGTCATCGTTTCTATTACGAACATTTTCTCCCATGGCATCTTCTGCTCCCTCATAATAATCCCAAGCATCATACCCATCATGGGTTCTCATACTCACCACCACTTACTTGTCAAACTGCACTACCTCGAATACTTCCCTTGAAAGTGACTATGATTCTGCAAACATGTTAATAACACAAATGTTAGATGCATAACATTGATATAAACCAGCATTACTTTCCTTCTCCTGGAATAATCATAAAATAACAAGTTTTCCCAACACAAGATTTCTTCATCAAAGAATGTCTATCTGAGGGGGACGACGGGGGTCAAGGGGGCTGCCACTTTATCACTATTCAACCCTGAAATTTCACTGAAAAACTGCTAAAAATCCCACTATGCCACTTTCTCACCATTCAACCCTGAAATTTCACTAAAAAACTGCTGAAAATCCCACTGAAAAACAGCTAATTTTTCCCTTATTCAATCGGGTTTCTTTCCCCAATTATTCTTCCACAGAATCGGCTCCTGGAACCGCTAATTCTTCTGCAACGGCGGCTCTGGGAACCGCTAATTCTTCCACAATGGTGGCTCTAGGAACCGCTAATTCTTCCGCAACGGCGGCTCTGGGAACGCTTTCTCTTCTGAGCGGTGTCGGCAGTCTTTCTGATCGGAAGACTTAAGGCTTTCGCTTCCGCAATGGTGGCTCGCAAAACACTTTCCCTTCCGATTGGATGCTCCTTCCTTAAATAAATTTTTAGCTTCGGGCGTCGACAGTCTTTTGGATCGGAAGCCTTAATGCTTTCGCTTTCGCAACGGCGGCTCGCGAAAACACTTTTCCTTCCGATCGGCGACTGTTTACTTGGAATAATTTTTAAACTTTCTGCGGCGTCGGCAGTCTTTCTCATCGGCTAGCTAATGACTTTGGCTTCCACAACGGTGGAACACCAAACCACTATTTCTTTCGACGTTTCCTTCCAACGGCTTCTCCGTCGAGCAGGCTTCCGCTTAACTCCTCCGCAATGGCGGAATTCTTTCCGCCTAACTCTTCCGCAACGGCGGAAGTTAACTCCATTAATTGTTCCGATGCGGAACACTTAGTCAAATTTTCATGGCTTTCTCCAAACTATTCCGGCGTAGGCGGTCTTCATCATCGGAAGCCTTAGGGATTTTGGCTTCCGCAACGGCAGAAGTCCCTTCCACTAATTCTTCCGCAATGGCGGAACACTTGGGCAAAAATTTTCCACGGTTCTCTTCGATGGTTCCGTCAGCATGCTTCCGCCTAGCTCTTCCGCTATGGCGGAATTCACTTCCGCTAATCCTTCCGCCACAGTGGAAGTCTTTTCCACTCAATGCTCCGATGAACCACTGTTCAAACACTTAGAAAAATTTTGGAATTTCTTCATTCATCCACTGTCATCAAATTTCCTGATTGCTACTGTTCTGCTGAACATAGAAGGTAATTCTACCCTCTGTCACTGCATCCTTCATGGCCCATAGAGGCCCATTGTTGCAACCTTGGCTCTAATACCATACTGTCACGTCCCCACGCCTCCGACTGGCGAAGAGGACGCGACTACAGGCTTCAAACGCACGGGCTAAGAGCCCCATGAACATGTGCATGGATAAAATTTGCATAAACAGAATGCTGCAGGAAAATGCATTAAGGTAAAACAGGCACAAATGCCATTGTTTATCATACATAGCTATCGCTATGTATCATGCACAGCGGATACATCATACATTCACACAAGCATTCATTTAACATGTTCATCATTTTCATTAGCAGAAGAGATAGTTGCAGAAGTAAAATGCACAAGATCACTTATCTTATGAAGAAGTTGATCCGCAACCAGCTACGTCGCTGCAACGTTCCACCCAACCATAGGCCAGCGTGCTCCTTAATCTCTCAGCAGTGCTGCCACCCCCGAGCTGGGCATGATTCTCCAAGGAATAAGGGAACAAGAAGGCTTACACATAGCCAAGGATACACAAAACACAGCCAAGCCAACTCAGTTGGGTTTATCAGGCCATCAACAAGACATCCAAGCCAACATGGTCAAGTTTATCAGGCCATTAAGGAGTTGGGAGAAGCTTAATGCTAAGATGGTGAGCTCATTACAGAGACAAGAACACCTACACCAGAACAAGCCTGACCTCTAAGACACCCACCCACACCCAACACAAGGAATCAGTCCCTTCTCTGTTACACAGTCCTTTAGGCTCTGCATTCCCTTCCAGTGCTATTCAGGGGTGATGGAGAAGAAGACCAGCCCTCTAGCTTTGTTTGTGTGGTTTCCAGCCACTAGGTTTATCAAGCAAACCAAGCCCCCATCCCTGCTCCCAACGTAGTCCGAAGACCAACCATTGCCCACATGCAATTAAATCATCATTTACAGCTCAACAGGGAAGACGAATCCCTAGGGAATTATACAGTCCCAAACATAACCGTGAATGTAGCTCATAACAAGGGAAAACAATGACCCGTCCTGGGCAACAAATCCATGGCAGAGGAACTTACATAGACCACGCTGAGGAAGAGAAACGCAGAATTCCCAATCCTTTGCATGAAATGAACAGAACGACCATACCAGTCTATGAGACAGCTGAAAACGTGAATGGCCCTTCATAGCACTTCGTGGATGGAAGAGAATGACTCTCAGCTCGCTGCATCAATCGAAAAACCAGGAAATTCCTGTGTGTGAGGATAATGAACAGACATTGGTTCACGCGCGAAGATGAACAACTCCCAGCTCGTGTGTAGGTGAATAGACAACAGGGAAGATGTGAATTAGACATGCGTGAGTGTTCAACATAGGCGTGGAGAGAGTAAAATCCTTGCGGGAGAGATGGCAGTGGTTTCTTTTGCCATTGTGAAGTCAACAGTGGTGGAGTGTGCGTGTGGGCGAGGAGTGACAGTCCTGCCACCCCACTCCCAAAGACCATTAACTGCCTCAACCACCAGTAGCCATTTTTAATGAAAGTGGTTGGAAATAAAACAAAGTGGTGACACATGGGTTTTTCCCCATTGGCCAAGGTTTGACAAATTCCCCCCACATCCTCATCCTTGTGAAAATCATGCCCCTTATCAATTTAGTTGCCACGATCGTAGCTGGTTGTGTTCATTTTAATTAAAGATGCATATTTACATGATGATAAACTTAATATCTATGCCGCATGCCCCGATACACCTTCGATGACAATTTTAAATCCAAAACATAGCATAACCAATCAATGGTGGGGCCTTGGCCTTTAGCTCCGCACCATGATTATTACAATATATACATCATATGCATCTAATGCAACGGGGTCAAAACCAGGGTGTGACAGTTAGGTTCATGGTGGCATGTGCCTATTTAGAATCCTTGTGTGTGAGGCACAGTAGTCTACATCGAAGGATTTACTAGAAAATATGACATCTATGAATGTTTGGAAAAATCCAATAGGTTTCTCCATGAGGTTTTCCTTGGAAAAAAGTAGGGGTCATTTGGAGGTTATCAAGGCTTAATTACTGGTAAGAATGGATTATTTATGGGTAATTAGTGATCAAGTAGGGGTTATTTTTGTGCAATGAGTGACAATTGGGGATAATTAGCGATCAATTATGAGTTTAATTAGGGGTCACTTATACAATAATTGGTGGTAAATTCTAGTAGTCTTTGAGAGGGTGGATATTGAGTGCATACATGGATAATATATTTAGGGGTGATCCTTGTAACTCCCCCCCCAAAAGTCATGAGAATTGATGTTTTGGAAGCAAACTTTTAAAAAACACCTCCAAAAGTAAAATTCTTTGATTTTTATGGGGGTTTAAAAAAAACTCCTTCAAACATATATTTAGGAGTAGCCTTTCTAAACCCCACTAAATGTCATGAGAATTTAACACTTAAAGGTGTAAATTTACAAACCATGGCCAAAAGTTCAATTATCAATACTTTTAGAGGGATAATTTTTTTAAATCCTCCTTGAAAATTTCATTAGCGGGGGGTCTTTGAAACCCCCCTCCAAAATCCCTACACCTACCCTCTGAGTCGAAGTGCAAAATCCTTACCACTCTGTTCCTCCAGCTCATTTGAAGATGTCTCACAGACTACATGCTAAGATAAGGTGAGGATGTGGTGGCCATGGAAATTCCAACGATTGTGCTAGAAGTATTACAGCTCAGGATAATACCAAAGGCTACTATGTAGAAATCCATGATTATCTCCGACAACTTATGGATGACTTGGAGGATGAGCTAATGGGCTCACACCCTGCGGCTCTTTGGGTTTATTTATATAGTAACTAATTTATCTTTTTCCTTTGAGCTAGGTTTCCAATAGGGGAAAATGGTTGAAGAAAATCAACATTAGAAAGAAGGCGTCAGTTAGGGTCCAATAAGATTGAAAGATACGGTTGAAGCAACTACACATTAAAAACACGATGTAATTTAAGGTAAGGTGGTAAACTAAATTCTAAAGTGTTCTTTCCCATTACAGATTGTCATTA
>LPNX010685736.1:24618-36513 GCA_001517045.1 Pseudotsuga menziesii | reverse complement strand
TAAATTATTGTTTCTAAATAATAATTTTTAATATATTATATTTGTTATTATTAATAAATTCTTAATAATAATAGTAATTGATAATAATAATAATAATAATCACTTAATAATAATTATTTAATAATTGTGTTATTTACAATTATTACTTTATACAAAAAGGAAAAAGGGTTATTTGACCTAACAAGAAATAGTCGAAGAAAGTTTTTTCCAAAAGAGAGATATTGATCATTATTACAGATTTTGTATCTACCCTTTGAGAAGAAAAGAAGACAAAAGTGAAGTAAGAACATAGTCACAAACAATGGCACCTACATACTCAGAAATGATGTCACAACTACAAACAACAATGGACGAGTTAGAGCATTATAATGCGATCAATAAAAGTCTACAAGCTAAGGTTGAGACTCAAAAGCGGTTAAAAGAGTGGAGAGACAATGAGAATCGTTGCTTATGGAATCAAAATCGACATCTAGAATGGACCATAAGAGATAACAAGAAAATGTTATCTGATTAGGATAAAGAAATATTATGTTTAAAAATTCATAATTAAAACCTAGAAGACTAGCTCAGAAAGTCAAAAAATTACAACAAATCACCATATGGAAGCGATAATGAATTAGAAGAAGAAAAAAAGTGTCTAAACAAGATCATCATGGAAAAGTATCTTGATCAAGCGCAAGTCTGGAGGAAGTTAGAAAATCAATAAACAAAGTTACGTCATCATCAATAGCAAAAACAAAAACTGCAGCAACAGTATGACGACAGTAAGAAGACACATAAGTTAGAACCGACAAAATTCAACAAGGTTTTATCAAGCAATACCGAAGAGATTTCTCGACTACGGAATCATAACAAAACACTGAGTACAAAGACCAAAAAATTGAAAAAAAAGTAGCAAGAAGGAACACTTTGGTGAAGACATCGAAGGAAGAATACTGGAAAAGCAAGAAGAAAACCAGTGTCTAAATAATCATAATCATGAACTAGAGAATCAAATAAAGAAATTAGAAATTGAAAAAAATTCGTAAGATGAAAGAATCGAAAAGGTTCAAAATCATAACAATCTACTGGAGAACCAAGAAGCAAAAATACAGGAAAATGCATCAAAAAATAAAATCGAAAAAGTAAAAATAGTCCTCGCCGCAACCCAAAAGAAATAAAAACAAACAAAACGTACAACTTACACACATCCTAATTATAATCGTCATTTTGGGCAATGACAAGGTCAAAACGAATATTCATAGAAGACTTATGTGGACATATGAAAATATACACATACTAAGCAATAATTGAGATGAATCTTCCCACAAAATGATCTCAGAGCTTCGATAAAAATAGATCTGGGATGGACCATAGTAGAAAAGATGCGACAATTATCCTTGGGAAATCTGCAATTCATATCGGCTCATTTCCTCAATTGTCACAAATACAAGAAAGGAAAGGATCCGAAGATGACAGTTTCAAAGGGAATTCAGACATTATTGTCAATACAAGCTTTGAGGACAAAGCTTACCTCAAGGGGAAGGCAATGTAACAAATATAAATGTTATAAATATTAACGTTTAATACTAAGTAGGTTAATTAAGGTAATTAATTAATTTCTCAAGAGGTGACTTGAAAAGTCACCCCGCTTCCCACTTAGGGTATAAAGTACCCGACACTAATTCTTGTAAAACATCTTTTTATCTATCCATATTATCAATATATATTTTTCCTATTAATGGTTTATCAAATATTCTAGTTGTTTTGGTAATATTGATTGTGTGAGGTGAATAAATATTTTCTTCACCATGAGTCCTAAAGGAAAAACACCATGGCTTCAAATGATCTATTGTGATCTTGGACCGTGTATAAACTTATTATAACCATCCTTAATGTACTAAACTCAAAATAGCCGTCATATCTTGACCATGTGACAATGATTCACTTTATAGGACCTTTTGTGGTGTCTAAGGGATAGAATGATGTCTCATGAGCTCCATAGAAAAACATTATGGTATAATACCCTACATTTTTGCATTGAAACACATCACGAGCACCAATAACCATGTCTAGTATTGTAATTAACTTAAAAACTAGCACCATATCCAACTTCCAAGCCAAAGATTACTTATGGAGGACCAATATAGTGGTTTGGTACCACACACATGTAACATATCTCCATAGTAAAGTGTTATAGTGTACAAGCCTATATTTTTCATTATACCACGCAATGGTCCTCAAGTTCCATCCGTAATGTACACCTCCTCAAATTGTTGGCCATATCTCATATGTAGTAAAATGATTCCCTACACTAGCCCTATGCAATGATGTGGGTTACTATGCAAAGAACATGAGCACCATAGGAACATGTTCTATCCAAACAACATGGGTTTTGTTATCAAATGAAGGATTAGTGAATAAGAAGAATCCATAATGTGATGAATCTCAAAATAGCCACCATATCCCTATGAGAGGGAAAAGGTAGACTAGGACCTCATGGATGGCCTATGTTGAACCCAAAAGTCGCATGTTATAGACTAAAACTCTTGATCTTCACCCTGTAACATGATTGGGTCATGAGAACCATCCTTGGTGTACCAAACCTTCAAATGCGATACCACATCTCAAACACATGCCAAATATTTCCTATGCATGGGATATGTTGTGGGATTTTCAAATTTGATATAACCACCACCCCCAAAAGTCCAAATTATCATTGCTTTTAAGGGATGTTTTTTAAAAATCAACTTCAAAAAGGACCTTTAGAGGGGGAGGGGGGTTCGAGCCACCCCCCCAAGAAAAAATTCATGACAATTAGAATTTTGAGGGAGGCTTTATCACAACCTCCCCGACCACAAGTCCAAATTCCCATAACTTTTGGGGGCTTCTTTAAAACAACCGCCCCCAAAATCCCAATTATCATGCCATTTGGGGGAGACATCTTTCAAAAAACCACCCCAAAAGTCAAATTTTTGTGACTTTTGGGGGTTATCTTTAAAAGGACCACCACCAATAGTTCATTTATCATTACGTTTAGGGGGGGGGTTAAAAAACTGCCTAAAAAATAACCTTTAGCGGGGTGTTTCCAGAATCACCCCCAAAAATCTAATTCTCATGACTTTAATTTTTTTTTTTGGGGGGGGGGCGGAAGGGGGGTTCTATAAACCACTTTCAAAAATATCTTTAACCCCACCCCCCGGACAAAAAAAAAAAAAAAAAAATTCTAAGAATTGGACTTTTGGAGGCGGTTTTTTTAAAACCACCTCAGAAAGTCCAATTCTCAAGAATTTGGGGGGGGGGGGGGGGGGGCAGGTTTAGATCCGCCCCCAAAGATCAAAAATTGGGTTGAGTCCTTGAACAGTGAGCATGACACAGAGATGACCCAAGGAAGCTTTTAACTCATATATAGAACAACTAGACTTATCTGTTATGTAGGAGACATGATCAGATTCCCCAGGTATAACGGACAAGAGGTGGAGTAGTAAACTCGAAGTAATAGCTGAACTGAAAGTGAACACTGAGACATGGGTATCAGAAAAAATAGAGAGTGCTATGTTCAAGGAGGACATGCTGCCACTACTGAAAACAAGAGAAAACTTCTTCCTTACCTTCCCTGTTAAATTTTAACGAGTCCAGGAAAGTCAACTTGGATCCCTCTTCATTTTTTAACAAGCTTGAAGAGAAGGGAAAATAATGCTTGATAGTGTCACTGATTCGTGGATTTAATGAGCCCAAACTAATATATGCTCAGTTGGTGTTTGCATATTTAGAGAGTCTGAAAACTCCAAAGAAGACTCCAGGAGGGTCCTTTTTCGTCCAATTTAGTCTCCCGAGGCCGAAAAAGTATAAAACATACCACAGAATAAATATCTTAACTTCCGTAGAAGAAAAGGTGAACCTTTTTCATACTTAGTCAGGGAGGTCTGAAAAAGGTTAAATTACCACCTACCCAACGCTCCTTCCAGAACAACATGAATAGCTTGAGTTTTACGAGTGTGAAGGAAAGCAAGATCACTCGGAAAGATCCATTTGATTACAAGAAATGAGGCTTATACAATAAACTCGTTGCTTTGTTCTTAAGTGTTTAACGAGCATGAAAAAGACACAAAGTACACTCGAAATATTTTTCATGTTTAGGTCTAGAGCATGAAAAAGAGAAAACTAAGCTCATACCGGGCATTCCTTTTCCATAAATTTAGTCCCTAGGGTCCAAAAAAGTGATAAACCTATTCCTGAGAATACTCTTCTCAATTCAAATAGAAAAGAGAGGGATCCTTTCTCGTATTATTCCGCATGGTCCAAGAAAGAGATAACCTACCACCGATGCAGATGCTCATTCACATATTCTTAACAAGCTTGAACGGACAAGTTAACTTCGCAGTCAAGTCTGTTTTAAAGGAGTCAGACTTGGGCCTAAAGAAACTCCATAAGGGCGGGGAGTCCTATAAAGGGATAGCTTGTAAAAAGAGGTTAAAAAAGAAGCTCTATTTGCATGAAAAATAGCTAAAAGGATATCCCTATACCTAAAACAGCTACGGCATGAGCACCAAAAGACAACATAGGTTTTAAAGGAGGATATTCATGAAAAAAAGGATCCTATCCATGGAAGAACAATGGTAAAAATAGGGAACTAATGGTTTATAATACCATAGTCCATGGAAAAATGTTGATTGCTAAGGTTAATGTGGATTGAGTATAGATGCAAAAAATGCATTGGAAATGTCAAAACCACCCTATGATAGCAAAAAAACACTTTATAATGATGAAAAACCTATTTCAAGGCAAATTTAAGAGATATGGTATTAGTTGAATAGATTTCAAACTATAGGAAAAAACCCACTTTGAGAAATAAAATTTCTATAAATAGTTCAAAATCAAAACAAAACTCACCATTTTGAATTTTAGCCATAAGAAGCAAGTTTTTACCTCTACCTTCATTCGATCGTTGTGGACAATCTAGTGGACGAAATCAAATTCTGCAAGTTGTAGGTAAGCCTACACCCCAAGCTCTTCAATTTGATCCTAGCAATTATTAATTTTGAGTCCCAATTTCATTGTTAAAAGCATCCTAAAGCATGTCACAATGCGTACGTGGGTTCACAGTGTAAACACTCGCATACATGCGTTCTGTACGTGGGTTTCCTTTAGAGACAGTCACGTATAGTATGCGACATGTCTAACTAGACAGTCACGTGTACTGCGTGAAGGATAAATAGCTAATTATAGGCACAAATTTTTTAGAGACGGGATTTCACACTCAATTGGGGTAACTGCTTCCACTCCATGGACAAGTTGGAAAGGGGAGAAACTCGTAGCATTTTTTACATTAGCTCTATAGGACCAAAGAGTAGGATATAGCATTATGTTCCAGTTAGAACAGGCTGCATCAATTGTACATTTAAGGATAATCTTTAAAGTTTTGTTTACAGACTCAACCTGACTGTTTACTTGCCGATAGTACGAAGATGAATGTTCTTGTCTAAATCCGAGCATAGTGGTTAGTTCCATCATCATGCTATTTTGAAAATGACTGCCATGGTCAGTGAAAATCACTTCGGGTATATCAAAGCGTGCTATAATCTAATTGAATGCGAAGAAAGTTGTTGTTTCCCCATCGGCTTTAAAAGTAGGCATTGCCTCTGACCATTTCGTAACATAGTCAACAGTGACAATGATATATTTATGCCCCCCAACCGAGGCTAGGTTACATGTCACGTAATCAATCCCCCATTTCATGAAGGGGCCTAACGAGACAACGGGAAACAATGGAGCGGGATGTGACCGCATTTTCCTGGTGTAAAGCTGACCAGGATGACAGCGCTTCATTGCTTCCACACAATCTTTGAAGATCATGGGACATAAATAACCAACATGTAGTATCTTCTGGGTTGTTGCTAACCTAGATAAATGACCCCCACATGCTCCACTATGGGAATCATTCAGGACAATCTCATGGGTAAGGCATTGACGTAAAATGGAATCTACCCCTCTTCGATATAATGTATCTCCTATGATGAGGTATTTCTTAGCATGAAGGCATAATTTACGTCGTTCCTCCCATGAGGAAGCTGCAGGATACTTTAAAGTCTAGAGATATATAAGAATATCCCCATACCAAGGATCAGAGGTGGATATCAAGAAGATATGCTCATCTGGGAATGAGTCATCTTCAACGGCTACATCTTATTCAGTAGGAAATTCCGCTATAAGCTCAGCAAAAACTAAGGACTTCTTAGACTTAGCAGACTGAAAATCCAAGTCAAACTCTTGGAGAATGACTATCCATTTGTTCAATTCCCCCCCAACAATCCGTTAGGACAAAACATATTGAAACGAATTCACATCTGCCACTACTATTGTGGTCTTCAGTAAAATGTAGTGACGTAACCTTTGAACAGCATAAACAGCTGCTAAGGCTAATTTCTCAACATGGGAGTACCTAAGTTCATGTCTGGCCAAAGCACGACTAAGATAATAAATGACATGCTCTACGAGCTTATCATCCTCCTGGACCAGCACTACCCCAATGGTTGACTCGGACGCGGCCAGATATAATATAAAATCCCTAGAATAATCTGGCGGACGCAGTAAGGGTGCCGAAAACAAATATTTTTTCAATGCCTCGGAAGCAAGTTGTGCATTTTCATCCCATACAAATGGGGTATCCTGTTTGAGCAGGCGCATGAAACCCTTAGTAATCTTGGCATAGTTAACAATAAAACATCGAAGAAAATTACATTTCCCTTGCAGGATTTGAAGTTGCCTGATAGACCAAGGAGGAGGTAGATTTATAATGGCCTCAACTTTTAATGGATCCACCTGGATGCCTCTATTAGAGACAATGAACCCGAGCAATCTTCCTGACTCAACGTAGAATACACACTTGTAGGGATTCAAGCGGATTTTATAATATCTGCATCTCTCAAATATCAACCGTAAGTGATCTGGATGTTGAATCCTCTTACAAGAATGTGCAAGCAGATCATCAAGGCATGGTTTGACAATGGCTTTAATATCATGGAAGGAAAAGTTCATAGCCCGTTGAAAGGTTTCCCCAGCATTTTTCAATCCAAAGGGAATTTTCTTGTACGCGAAGGTACCCCAAGGACAACTGAAAGCAGTTTTATGTTGCTCTTCCAGTTTTATTTGAATTTGATTGTATCCAAAGAAACCATCCATAAACGAGAACACCTCACTTCCTGCACAAGCATCTATAGTCTGGTCTATAAATGGCATGGGATAGTTGTCCTTAGGACAGTCTTTATTCAAATCTCTAAAGTTAGTATAGACGCAAATAGTCCCTTGCTTCTTATCAACAGGAATAGTGTTAGATACCCATTATGTCAAAGCTATGGGATAGATAAAACCAGCCTTCAACAGCTTTTCAACTTCATCCTTCACAGTTGCCGCTTTGCGCGGGTTAATAGGTCTTAACTTTTGTTGAACCGGTTTGGCATCAAGGTATGTTTGGATGTTGTGTTCAATAATCGATGGATATATGCCTAGCATCTCCTCATATGACCAGGAAAAGACATCGCAGAATTCCTTAAACAAGGCAGTATAGATAGCAATCTCTTCAGGAGAGCAGTTTGCACCTATGTATATGTTTTCCATGACATCAGGATTTACATAGATGTTAATAGGTATAGTAGCAGAAATATTTTCCATATTCTCCTCGGCAAACATTCCTTCCCCGGGCAAGGGATTGATGGGTGTATCAACATCTTCTAGCAGTCTCAAACAAAACTCTTAATTTTCTATTCTGCTTAGTTCTGGAAGAAAATAGGATTGATGGTGAAGATCCTCACAAATATTACCACGTCCACTCATGGCTTCCAAGATGGCTTCATCAGAAGGTAAAACCATATCTAAATAGTCGATAGAGTGCAAATATTTTTCCACCCATGTAGGAAAATAGACTTCTTCCAGATCCTTTGAGACTGTGAGAGGATCCAGAATGGTATCAACAGTGGCTTGAGTGATAGCTTGGTAATCTACTTCCACTGTCGACAAGGGCACCTCTGGTTCATGGGGGGAAGGGAGAACCCAAGGATCAGTCTTATCAACAACCGTGGCTATGGACCTCCCCACACTAGTAGAACCAATATAGTTAACTGGGGTTGGAATATCAAATGTGCCCATTAGTGATGTGTACATTCTAGCCACCAAGCTCTGTGCAGCAGGTTTGACCTGATCAACCAATGGCACAGCGTACTCATTAGACACTAAATGGCCTTTTCGAGTAAAATCAAGTTGGTCATTAGTAACCAACTTTCCCTCATGTGGATAAACCACTTCACAAAAGACGGTTGACACAATAGCGGACATCGCATAAGTCCAGTTTCTTCCCAAAAGCAGATTATAGTCCAAGGGTGCATCAATTACTTCTACCTCAACAGACACTGCTTTCCCTGCCAGCTTAATTTCAAAATCTGGTAGGATACCATATGGACAGAAGGACCTTCCATCGAAAGTAGTAAGTAGAGTGTTTGATGGGACCAGGTCTGGGGATCCGAGAGCTTTCCAATAGGTCAAGGACATAACGCATGTAGAAGCACCCTCATCAAGAACTGCCCTTCCAATGGTCTTTCCACCATGGATGACATCTATTGATAAGGCTACATGGTAAGGTAGGCGAATTTTAACATCAGACAAATGAAATTTCTCCATGAGACTCGATGATTCCATGCTGCCTAAAGCTGCTAAGAGGGCATCCCGCTGGGTGGGACAACTCTGTAACACCTCTAAAGCTGATATTGCACATGGGTTTTGGGCTATATATTCAACCATGGATTAGTTTGAAGCAGCCCTAGCATTAGGGTTATGCAAGGTCTTCTTCAAGACACCTTTCGGTATCTTTGACATAGTTTCAGTAGGCTTCTCTATCGTGAGAGGGATAGAAGTTTCACCTATAGCTTTACCCTTCTCAAAAGTCTCTTTCTCATAATTTTTATTCCTTTTCTGTAACAAAGTCGAAGATCGAACCATGTTGATATAGTTTGGGTCAGGGGAATTTTGAGTGCCCCCTGCTACACTAGAAGCTGAAGCAGAGTTCTGCCCTTGGGGAAAAGGATCCTTCAGGACAGCCGGTTGTTGAGCTTTAAGCAGTTTCTGGGCTTGTTCCATAAGGGGACAAAGGTGAGTAAGGTGGTCCTCGTGGCACAAATTACATGGGAACTTAACCATCTTCTTTTCTTTCTTTCCCCCATCAGCACTATTCGTGGGATTCTGCTTGTTTTGGTTTCCCTCTCCTTTATTTCCTCTCTTTTTCTTCCCACCGGGCTGCTGATTGCCCTTCTGAGAGGTCTATGCAAAAACATTTGCACTCTGGGGGGAGGGGGCAGCCTTTGTTGCCTCTGCCATAGACTGCTTGATGGACAACTGGTGAAGTTGCTTATCCAAAGACTCTACAGTGGGAGAGTTTACGGACCCAACCACACCATCGGCATGGGGTCAAGGCTTAGGTTTCTTCGCCGTCGTGGGTAGGCCTCAATGCGTCAGGGATAATCTCATACAAGATCACAAATTGTGAATAAATCAAATCCAATTGCTGGGCCCTGAGAATGGCTTCTTCTTCATTCGTCACTCCTGAGGTGGATACATCCTTTGATATGTAGGGCAACAAGGATTTAAGGAACCACTCTAGTAGGAAATCAGGAGGGATGGTGGATTTTATAAGGCTCTTTTGCCTCTTCCACTCTTGGATGTGATCTAAGATGTGGGTAGCCTTGTTCTTCCTAAAGGTAGATAACAAGTCCATTCCAAAATCTTATCGGACTGGAAGCTGAAAGTGGCTAAGAAATGCACTAGCCAAGTCCCAGAAACTACTGACGGCAGTAGACGGTAACTCAATATACCATTTTTCCGTGGTACTTGTTAAGGTTCTCTGGAATAGCCTCAACCCGACAGAATCTTCATTCAGTGAATTTGATGAACACCATAAATGGAATGTGGTGGCATGAGCCCCACGATCTTCACCAACTTTTCCCTTGAATTTAGGGATGTTCGATGGCAATTTGGTGGGAACAGGTGGCCACAAGGGGTCATGCCTCACCAGGTAATTCATTAACTTTGACAAATCTAGCAAGTTTAACGTTGCCAGGAACGGAAGCTTGGGTCAAACCGGGGCACTGAAAGTACTAGTCTGGGGATTATAGGGACCTACCCCTAACTGCCCATAGGTAAAGGTGGGGTTTCCCTCTGCCACCGGTTGTGAAGTGGGTAGATTACTCTGAAATGGATTTCATTCGTAAGCCACAGGGTTGTGAGTGGGAGGTGCAGTATAAGAAGTTCGGGCCGTCCCAATCAAAACTAAGGTTTGAAAGATAGTAGTCGGTATCCCTCTGCTAAAAAAATGAAAAGGGAGAGCACGTAAACGAGGCCGAAATCAGAGTTTGAAAACTTTTCCCATAAGAGGTATTGTTTCCAAACTGCACTCCTACATAAGAAGGTGATGGGCCTACGTACAGAGTGGATGGGGGAATGTACCCCCCATTCCAAGGAAATCCTTGGATGAAAGACGAGGATCCTACCGGACCACTCTGGGTAGTGTATGGAAAGGAAGAAGGAACTGTAGGTATACTAGGAATCCCAGTAACCATATCACCAGAAGTACCTGCTAAGTTTGAGTGAACCGATGGTTGGACCACCCAGCTCGCTAGAGTCAAAGGCGTAGAAGGTATACTAGATCTAGGGTCACTTACCGGGGGAGGTAGCACACCTTCAGTCGGAAGGGCTGAGGTGGACACAAAATAACTTTCTCCCATAGAAGACATAATCCTACCCACAGGGACACCTAAAATAGGTGAATCAAAAGGTCTAACCTGAATGATCACATGATCATTTAAATCAGTTAAGGGTGTGTTAAAATTCCTTCCAAACTCGTCAGTATGCAAGTCTTCTATCTCAACTATATCAAGATTAATATGGTTAGCTACAAGTGCTGGTTCACCTAGAACTTCAATTACTCATACCGGTTCAAATGAATCGTCCGCATCCAATATCCACCTTTGGGGTGGAGGTGGAGGTTCTAATGTGACGAGAAGAGGATTGTTTTGCAACCTTCTTGACCTTCTTATAGGTTGGTCCTCCATGATTGAAAATTTAACAAATCAAACCCTAAGGCCAACTAAACACAGGAAAATTCGTAGAGCACACACTATAAAAATTCCTAAAGCCTCAAAGAGTCAATCAAGGGTGAAAGATATGCTTTCCCAAAGAAAGCTGAAGAACGATTACTTGGCATCCTTGAAGTGGTTCTTAGGCACAAGCGAAGGAATCACCCACCGCCCTCCCACACTTACAACAAGGGTTACCTTCCAAGCTCGTCCAAGGTGAACCGGAAATAGCCTTCCAATTTACCTAGGTATGAACCCTAAATGTCAAGAGACTAAAGGCTACCTTAGCAATACCAATAGTCCGGGGGGACAGTCGCAAGCTTGACTCATACGCATGGGTAGGGTAGCTGAGCCCAAAACTCTGTCTAGGACAGAATCCCTAGATGTGTAAAAGTCTTGATTTACGTTTTGACAAGGAATTAGAGGGTTATCTCCTCAGTCCAATGCCTCCATGCGGCCTCGTGCTTAACTTCCTTTTGAGAGGAGATTCCCAGATGCAATTGATAAAGACAAGGATTTACCTAAAGAATGGTCCACTACATCTGAATTTTAAAACTTATGGGAAGTTTACACTTCCTATCCCACAAGTCTAGCCTAAGCTAATAGGTGAAATTCCCCTAAAAATAAAAATTACTAGTAAATTTTAATTATTGCGTTCATTTTAAAGGGTTATTTCTTACTCAGAAGGAAATGGAGTGATGAACTATGGTGTTTTTGAGTCGATAAGAAATAAAAAAGTAAACATGTATTTTTTTTCAAAGCAAATTGCCACTATTAAAGCAAACTTCTTTTTTGT